>BDUI01001699.1:28364-39455 GCA_002335545.1 Apodemus speciosus | reverse complement strand
ATTTGTTGAAAAGGTTGTCTTTTTTCCACTGGATGTTTTCAGCTCCTTTGTCGAAGATCAATTGGCCATAGATGTGTGGGTTCAATTCTGGGTCTTCGATCCTATTCCATTGATCCACCTCCCTGTCCCTGTACCAATACCATGCAGTTTTTAGCACTACTGCCTGAGAAGAAATATTAAATGAGGCTCAGAGGTTAAGAACATTGACTGCTCTTCCAGAGGTCCTAAGTTCAGTTCCCAGCAACCTCATGGTGGCTTACTGCCATCTGTAATTGAATCAGATGTCCTCTTCTGATGTGTCTGAAAACAGTGACAGTATACTCCTGTATATTAAATAAATAAATAAATAAATAAATAAATCTGAAAAAGAAACATTCAATGATACTGTTGATGTTCTCATATTGTATCAGTGACATGCTTCACTTTCTGTAAGATTTTTTATTTTTCTCTTTTAGCTGCCTACTTCTTCCTGCTGTACTTTTTCTTTTGTTTTGCTTTGTTTTTTCCTTTTTATTAGTGTTCTGAGGAGAATATTTTTATCTGTTCTTTTAAAGAGCAGATTCCAGTACTCTTTCAGTGTCAAAAATTCATCTTAATTTTTTGTTGGAGTATTTCTTCCTATCTGTTTCATCTTTCCTTTCCTTTCCTTTCCTTTCCTTTCCTTTCCTTTCCTTTCCTTTCCTTTCCTTTCCTTTCCTTTCCTTTCCTTTCCTTTGGATCTCTTGTTATCAGTCTGTCAGTATTTATATAATTCAAGGTATCTCTTAGTTTTGCTCTTCAATTCTCTATTATTTTTTCTGTATTGCTTTGCTTTGTGTTTCTGCTGCTGTCTATTGAATCATTCAATCTGGTCTCCTACCTTACTAACCTATTCTGCAGAATAGCCAATTATGTTGTCCATTTTTATTTGTCCTATTTCCATTTTGGTCTTTTAAAGCACAAATTATATCTGTTTATAACATATAAGCACGAGCCTATTTGTGTTAAGTGTAAGGCCACAAAGCCCAGTTATTTTATCTTAATTTTGCCACTGTATCCACAATCGGCATGTTCTGAAACATGTTTTCACATTCTTTGGGAGGAGATATTGTTCTTAATCTTAATCAGGTTCAGAAGAATGAAGTACATGATTGAAAGCTTGAGCCTGTCTAGTCAGTTTTCCTTACCACACTGTTACTTTTGGAATAATGCTACATTATGATACATGCATTATAGAAGGGGGGGGGGAACAGAATTTTAATTTCTCTGAAAACATTGTCCTATTTGTTGCCTCTACCTTCTTTCCTCTTCCTACCTTCCAAATATAAATAAGACAAGTAACTTTTCAAAACTTATCATGACTTACACTCAGGATATGACCTCTATTTTACTAATCCCAGAACTAATTTTATATTGACCATCTTTGTAGTAATGGATACTCCTGCTATAAGTTCAAATCCTAAATATTTGCACTTACTTCATCCCTTACTCATACAAAATGTGGTAAAATTTAAAGACAAAATCGATAACATTTGTAGAAAATAGTATAGAAAAGAAGCAAGATATACAGAAAAAATGATCTTTACTGAATTTCCATCTATAACACTTCCTAGCTTTCTGAGTTTTCCAGTGACTAGTTTCTCTGAGATTCGGTTAATTGTGTCCAAAATGGAAATGATAGTGTATGTCAAGGGTGTATTTTAACTTAATAATGAATCTTTCACTGATCTGTTGTCATACTTGAGTTTAAATATTTTGTTTTTAAAAATAAATGCATTGTGTTTTAACTTGCCATTCAAAATGGCTAAAAAAATGTCAGTTCCTTTCAGAAGGGATTTGGTGTATGTTTCAGTTATCTTTACATTTATGTGACAAATCATCTCACAATGAGTACCTACTGAAGGGAATTAACTGCTTGATGAACAGTTTATTTTTTATTGGATATATTCTTTATTTACATTTCATTTCCCTTTTTCTGGTTTCCCCGCCCCCGAGATGTCCCATATGTCTGATGAACAGTTTCAGAGGGATCATCACATAGTTACTTGGCCCTATGCTAACTCCTGATTTCCTAGACTTCAGTCAGATCCAGTCAAGACACAGATATCAGAAACTAATTAATCCTATTTTCCTAACCTTCCCCACCTCCCCTTCATAATATTTCAATGTCCATATTCACCTTGAAGAAGTTATGAAGAGTCAGTTTACCCAGTTCCCTGAGATTTGGGGCTTGTAAGGGTTATTATTAAGTTGTCTTTCTAGGGAATGTAGAAATGGTCATATTTGGAACAGGGGGGAAATAGAATTGACTATATGGGCATAATCTCATTTGGTAGAAATCTTTATAATTGTTACTAAGTTCAAGTTGTGTGTTCTTATTTGGTACAGAGTTCATTTTGATACCGAATTGGGGATTTCATTGATATAAATTTCTTCTATTGATTCTAAAACGTTAGGAGTACAGGGCTTAGACCCAGTCCTTCTTTACTGTTATTATAAACAGACCTGAGTTATTTAAGCCTGTGAGTTTAGGGTCAGATAGYAAATTCTTGGCTCTGGGTTTATTGTTAGGGTGTTTCCAAGATTTTGATTAGAGATATCTGAGAGTGGTTAATGGAGAACGGTCCAGACTGCTTTGTTATGAATAGTTGGTTTTCCAAAACGTCAAAAATCCACAGAATGTGACAATTAATGTTAATTATTTCACTTGTTGTTGAGACTAGTCTGCTCCTGACAGCTTTCTCTGTCTTGGATTCAGAGAGGAAATTGAGCATTTGTGAGTTGCTCCAGTTGTGGGAAGGCAGCCACTAGGCAGGGGTTGCCTCTCTTCATCTACAGACATATTGCTATCCAAGGAAAGGGCACATTTACAGGTTAAGACAGCTTAATTTGTGCCAATACAGAGTGGGTGAGACCTTAATAGTCCCATTTCTCTGATGTCTGTCAGATGTTCATGGGTTGGAGGGCTGAAGACTGATGCTCCAACGGGTCAAACACAGTAAAAGACTGTCCAGGTATTCAGTGGTCTCTGTTGACTAGCTACGTTTTGGAAGCTGTGTTGTTACCTATATATTTTCAGTTATTATTAGTCATTCTTGGATTTCTGACGAAGTTGGGGACTGGTAGTCTCATAGCCAACCCAGGCTGTTTAACATTAAGGAAAAAGATATAGATTTGAGAAGATGGTTTTTAGATGACATAAGAACTGTACAGGTACATAACTGTAGTCTTTTGGAATAGAAGGCAGTGTTCAATTATGTTGACAAATACATTGGACTGGGTGTTAGGTCTCTTTTACTTGATAAATTGCAAAATGATTGTAGTTGTGTTCAATTTATATCTGAGATAAAGGAGTCTTTTAGTTGGACAGCTTAAATTTTATTTTTGAAAAAAAGTCCTTTTTAATGGAACAGAAGGGGTGAAGTGTTGCAGGAATTTTCCTGTCCAGTTATATCAGTACAGAGAGGGTCTGTGATTGGCAGGGGAAAGGGGGGCTGGTGGAGCTAGGAGTTGTGGGGGACGGTGCACAGGTGAGTGAGAGAGGTTGCAGGAGGGGAAGAGGAATGGTGGTTGATGTAAATTTATCAAAAGGTTAGAAATATTGGGATAAGGCTTTTATAATTGTCAATTGCTTCTAAGATTACTCTATTGGCATCTTACAATTGTGTTTATAATATACATAAATCTAATTGGCTAACTATTTAAGATTAAGAATTGTGCTTTACTGGGTATTTAGGATGTGTGGGCGCTGGGTGGAAGCAAGATGAGCTCTCAAGACCCTCACTATTATCAGGCCAGCAGATCGCAGAAGCATGGTCTAGCACTGCTGGGGACAGTTGGTGGGGTGAACCATTTTTAATATTTCCCACAATATTATGATAGGAAGTATATGGAGGATGGGGTTGGTCATGCTCTGATAGACAGGAAGAAGAAAGCAGGAAATTGTAGGTCAGGCATAAACCTTCATTTATTAACTTCCTTCAGCTAGGCCATACCTCCTAAAGTTTCTGTCAAAATAGTACCATAATTTGGGACACAAGTAACCAATACATGAGCCTGCACAGAACTGCTCGTATTCACACCATAACAATGTCATCTGAAGAGCCTGCTCTGGTACCATAATGATAAAACAGACATAGTATATGCATTTCATGAAATAATTTTGTTGATATATTAAATGAACAGTGTGAGACTTTCCTTTGAATGTCTTAACATTTTATTCACAGGGAGATACTGAAATTTTCACATGTAATTTGGAAGCAAATCAATCACAAAAATGAAACGTGCAAAGAATCCATCAACCGTTAGTATGAAATTGACAAGTGTTCCAGAATTACCTTATAAGAAAGGACTACTGAATTCATCACCTAAGCCAATAGAAAAACATAATGCTAAGTTGAAACATGATAAAAATGAACCAATGGTCCTGAGGTCTCCACCCACAGGAGAGTCAATTGTGCGCTTTGCTTTGCCAATACCATTGAGTAAGACGAAGGACATAATATCAAATGATGAAATGGTCAGGAGGATTACCACAAATCTGAAGATGGTAAGGTTTTTGCTGGGTCTTCTATTGGGATAATTCTCAATTTTGTCACTAGCTGGGGGATTTGCTGTTAAGCAGCAGGAGAATCAGCTGTAGTTATGATGGACTCAGTATATCATTATGCCAGTGATAAGATTTATTACATTCAACATGTGGAGGGAAATCAGGAAGAAAATGGGACAAAGCCTATAGAGTGTTCTCTTATTGAAGTTGTATGAGGCATGCTTAGGCCTCTGGTAGTAAATCATGAAAACTCACATAGAATTTGTGCCAGAGGAAGTCTTTAGATACTCAGTGCCCAGAGTAGTGATCAATTAAAGTGGTTTGTCTGAGTTATGTTTTTACTGCTATGAATAGACACCATGACCAAGACAACTCTTACTTTGGGCTGGCTTACAGGTTTAGAGGTTCTGTCCATTATCATCAAGGCAGTAACATGGTATCACCCAGGCAGACATGGGTCTTGAGAAACTTAGAGTTCCACGTCTTGTTCCATATGGAGATAGAAGACTGGCTGGTCTTAAAGTCCATTCCCTCAGTGACACATGTACTTGAACTAGGCCATAACTGCTAATAGTGCTATTCCAAGAGCCGAGCATATATAAACCATCATATGATCTCTGACAAGCATATATTAGAATTCCAGGATCCAAGATAAGCAGGAGTTCAACATAAAGCATAATTTCTAGGATAAAAATCATTCTTTCTAGCTTCCTAAAAACAAAATTTCTAAATGTAAGGTTAAGGCCATGATTCTAAACAGGGCTTTGTGGATATAAGCATCTTGCAATCTCATGCCAGCAGTAGTAATTCTTGTCTGCACTTCAAGTAAGAAGGGCAAGACAAAACTAGCACTTGATATTTCTCTAATTTTCATTTTTCATAATGGTTGACAGTCAAGTTGTAAATGGGCTTTTAAATGAGCACACTGAGCTAGGATACCAAATTAAAGATATTATAGTTTATCATTCTAGCAAACTGTTAGGTCACAGTTTGCTATTGTGGAGAATGCTTTTTAAATTTTATTGATTTCTGCTTTTTACATTTTTTCAATTTTTTAAATATTTATTTTGCATCCGAATTACAGTCTCCTCCCTATTCTCCTCCCAGTCCCACCTTTACAAATATCTGCACCCATTGTTCCCTCCCCTGGGAACCACCACACACTGGGACATCCAGTGCTAGAAGGTCTAGGGACATCCTCTTCCACTGAGGTCCAAACAGGCAGTCCAAGTAGTGGAAAAGGGAATCCAGTGCTGGAGATTAGAGACTGTGATAGCCTCTGTTCCACTTGTTAGGGTGATTAGTTCAAGCTCCTGCATGCTTCCTGTTTGGTGGTCCAAGCTCTGTGAGGTCCCATGGTCCCAGGTTAATTGACTCTGTAGGTCTTCTTGGAGTGTCCTTGGCCCCTCTGACTTTTCCATTTCTTGGTTCCCCCCCCCCCCCAGACAGGGTTTCTCTGTGTAGTCCTGGCTGTCCTGGAACTCAATTTGTAGACCAGGCTGGCCTCAAACTCGGAAATCCGCCTGCCTCTGCCTCCCAAGTGCTGGGATTAAAGGTGTGTGCCACCACTGCCTGGCTGACTTTTCCATTTCTATCCCCCACTGTTCTACAAGATTTCCTGAGCTCATCCTGAAGTTTGGCTATGGATCTCTGCATCAGCCCAATTCTGCTGCTAGATGAAGCCTTTCAGGAGGACAGTTATACAAGGTTCCTCCTGAAAGCACAGCAGGGTATAATTAATAGTATTAGGAATTGGCTCTCTCACATGGGATGAGTCTCAAGATGGGGCAGCATTGGTTAGTTGTTTCCTCAGTCTCTGCTCCATCTTTATCCCTGCATATCTTGTAGGCAAGACAAATTTTGTGTTGAAGAGTCTGTGATTGGACTGAGGTCTCCCTCCTTCCTATAGACATCCTGTCTGGCTACAGGAAGTGGCCATTTCAGACTCTATATACCTCTCTGGTAGTAATCTAAACTCATCACCCTCAAAGACTCCCCCTATTATCTTCCATCCCAGGCCTCTAGCTAGTCAACAGAAATGCCTCCCAACCCAATTTCCATTCTTACTCCCAGTCTTCTCTCACCCCTTCATCTGATACTGGATTGCCATCACAGTTACCCTCTCCTACTCAGTTCCCATTATCTATTCACCTCACATGACTATTTGTTTCCCCTTCTGAGTAAGATACATGAATCCTCCCTTGGGATATCCTTATTACTCATTTTATTTGGGTCTATGTATTGTTGCATGGTTATCCTGTGTTTTATCACTAATACCAACTTAAAAATGAATGCATACCGTAAGTGTCTTTCTGGATTACTTCACTCAGGATGATATATATTCTCAGGTTCCATCCATTTGCCTGCAAATTTCATGATACCTTTGTTTTTAATAGCTGAAAGGTATTCTATTATGTAGATGTACCACATTTTCTTTATCCATTCATGGGTTGAGGGATACCTAAGTTGTTTCCAGTTGCTGGCTATTACACATAGAGCTGCAATGAACATAGCTGAGCAATTGCCCCTATGGCATTATGGGAAATCTTTCTGGTATATGCCCATGATTGGTATAGCTCTCTACATTTCTTTTATTTAATGTGATATTCAGAGGAAAATCAGACTTTGAAGAAAACTCTGTATTATTCAACCATTCACAGACACATACCTCTTTTAGCTATTTATCCACATAGAGAAAATACAGTTTTGGAGTATTCTCATAACTAGGAAGCAGACTCAAGCACTATTGAGCTTGTCATCTTCTTGACAATGTATGATTAGTCAAAGGATATAAAGCTTATATTCCTGCCACTGGCAATAAAGTGACATCTATAAGATCATGGTGTGACCATTTTATCATTTTGACTGTGAAGAAATTAACTTGATTTCCATTTTTCTTAGGTTGTTTCTACCTTAGAAAACACCTATGGAGCTCTCAATGAAGATAAAGAAAAAGGAGCAGTAAAACCTGAAGCAGAAGGCTTGTCTGTATGTATATATAATGCTAATGAAATAAATTAAATGCTGGAACCCTCACCTTCAGAATCCATACACACTATCTGAATATATCACTATCTACACAAAGATTCTCTTGTAACATTTGAAAAAAAGTGTGCTAATGTTTCCAGTCTCAGTCAATTCCTCCTGTCTTAACTATCTGTAAGTCTACTTTTTATAGTTTTGCTTCTATGGTGAGTTTTAAATATGAGCTTGTTTATTTTGATTGCCTTAGCTATAAGAAATTATTCTTGTGCCAGAAAAATAGTTCAGTGGGTAAAGATCCCTGCCAGTAAGCCTGACAGCTTGAGTTCAGACTTTGGGACCTACATGGCAGGGGAAGAGGGCCAACTTTTGCAAGTTGTATTCTGACCTTTATGTGTATACTTTTGCAAGCAAACATGAGCTTCATTCCCAAATAAATAATATACTGTAAGTTTTAAAATGAATTCTATTTTCTAAACTTTAAGATAGAAAATAAGAAGGGTTTTAGTAAATTGTTGTAATTCACCTATTAAGACCACAGTATGGCTCTTCTTCAGTTGTTTTTGGTTTTGGTTTTTGCTTGTTTGTTTGTTTTAATCTTTTAAGGAATTTAAAACATTTTACTTATGTGTTATGTGTGCATATCTGCATGTGTGAATATGCACATATATGGTGGTCCCTGCAGAGGCCAGAAAAAAGACATTGGGCTAAAATGATAGGAGGTTGTAAGCCATCCAACATTGGTACTGGGAACTGAATACCAGTCTTTTGAGAAGGCATCAGTCACCCTTAATTGCTGTGCCATCTTGCAAGGCTTGTTTTACATACATTTGACTCATCCAAAGGTTTGCATTTGAATTGTTTGACTTTTATTTTTCATTGTTATTTTGTGTGTAATAACAACTGCATGTGCCGTAGCATATATGTAGAGGTCAGGGTACAACTTTGTGGAGTTAGTTTAATTCTTTCCCCTTTACATGGATTCCAGGGATCAAATTCAGGTTATCAGGCCTGCCCTATTCCACTCAGAGACATATTGCCAGTACCCATTTTTACTCTTAAACATAAAATATTTTCCCTTTATTTATATTAGCTTTAAAATGGATTGATTTGGGCAGTCTAATAAGACACGTGGGTTGAACATTCCATTAAATCTGTTTAATATCTGCATTTATTTATATTGCATTTAATTTTGTTCACCAGAATTTAAATTTGCTCACTGATTAGATATTTTACATGATTTGCTTGTATTACAGTTTGGAGGGATTGTTAATGACATTATATTTAAAACTTCAGTTTCTATACATTTGGTTTGAGTGATAGGCATATGGTTGTTGTTTGACATGATCTTTGATCTTGTGATGCTACTCATTGTATCTTGTAATTCTCAGAACTTCATGGTGATTTATTGAAGGGATAATTATGTTGTCCTCACCAGATGCTTTAATTTCTTTCAGTCAGAGTTCTAGTCTGAATGCCTTTCATTTTCTTATCTGAACTTACAGTGTTTGTGGGTTATAGTAGATAATAGTGGTGAAAACAGAAGACCTTGTTGCATTCCAGTAGCTATGTTCAAATAAGGCTGAAAGTGCAATTTTGTGTTTAGCCACAACAACAAAATTAAGAAGAATGAAAAGGCCTGCTACTTCTACCGAGTAGGTGGTCGAATTTATCTCCCCATTTAGCCTAGTGATTCATCCTTGGTGTGGGAAGTGGAAAACCAGTTTTCACTGCCACGCTGTTCTTCAGCTGTGGAGTACTATCAGGTAGTGGTAAGAACATTGGTCAGTGCATGACTTACACACATAAGTGTAAGTCTTATGACTCAGCTTATGGTTTAGAGTCCTCTCCCCCCAGAAATTGTTAGAGTTTGTCTAACATTGAAGAAAGATCAATCTTCCCAGTTTCAGGGGATACTTGAATGTATAAATTTTGTTCACTTCCTGAGTCTAAGGAGCTGCCTTCTTCCCTCCTGGAGGAAACTTGTAAAGTCTGAGGAAATCTCTGTGTGATAGCCTGAAAAGACTGATGAATGCTCAGCTGATTTTCCTTCATCTCACAAATTCTGTCTGTCCACAKAGTGCTTTGTGATTGTATATAGGTAAGTCCATCCTGCTTCCTCCATGCCCACTTTAGATAGGTCGGGCTTTGTTTCTTTGTTTCTTTGGAGCTTGTTCTATGGAATTCAGTTCCTCAAATTCTATGTTGTCTTATTTTCTGTTCCCTCACTGAAAAGTATGGAAGTTAATTTTTAGATTTTTAGTTTTTCTTTTCTTTTCTGTCTTTTTTTTTTTTTTTTTTTTTTTTTTTTTTTTTTTTTTTTTTTGGTGACAGTAGCACTAGAGTTAGGTGTCTCATTTCTTTTTACTCTCAGTGCTAAATGACACCTTTGACTCCTTCCTAGGGGTATTCATACCAGTGTTATTCAGTGGTTTTGTTTCATTGAACTTATTGGGATACATGCCTATCTTTAGAGACAGGGCATTTTATTATATCTTTGTGGTATACTTATTTCAGTAACTTTTACTAGGTCTCATTTTATTTTTTATATTAATTTTGTTAGACTTTCATATGTGACTATCTTATTTGTTATAGAGATACAGGCAATGAATAGATACTAAGTGAGGGAAACTAATTTTTCTCCAGGGATGAGCCCTCTGAGAGGTTATTCAGTCCCAAGTAGTCTGCTCTAAAACCATTTACAAACGAGCAGCATTAAAGTAATTCATTGGGCTATGTACAGAGCATTTATGTTTATTGTACATACAAATATTTATTATATATACATATATATTATAAAATACTAACTGAAGAATAAGTAGCCATGAATTTGAGGGTGGGCATGGTAGGAGTTGGATTAGGGCCCTTTGAGATATTCCTCCTCTACATTGTCATATCAGCTGGTGGTTGCATTTTTCATATCTTATTGAGGCAGATAATAAGATATCTTATTGTTGAGATTATATGCAGCATACCCTTTTGTCAAGTATGGAAGATATTATTTCACAGCAGATATCCTGGTCCTTTTGCTCTTACAGTATTTTTGCTCCCTTTTCTACAATGCTACCCAAGCCTTATTTGTGGGCATTGTGGTGTAGATATGTTGACTGGAGATGAATACCCCATGTTCAGTTGTTCTTTGCATAATACACAGTTGTGGGTATCTATGAAGGTCTCTTATCTGCTGCAAAAGAAGCTTCTTTGAGGTGATATGTTGGGGATAGGCCTGGGCTTGTATTTTGATGCTAATTCCACTCCTCAGAGGGGCTGCAGATGAGGAGTTGCCTTGTGAACCTTCTCTCCACCTTAATTTTTCAAATAAAGGCTTGATCCAATGATTGRGCAGGAGGAAGGGGGAGGAGCTGAGAGTTTGGGGGAAGAGAAAAGGATCACTGAGGGAAGGGGGAGGAGCTATGGAGGATCAACAGGACAGAGAGGAGCTATAAGGGATATTGACAGAGAGACTGCAGAGAGAGAAGCTCATGGCCTGGAGAAACCTCAGGTTATATGAGATAATATAGATGGTGTACTGGCTGGTTTTGTGTGTCAACTTGACATAGGCTGAAGTTATCACAGAGAAA
>BDUI01001698.1:76820-89218 GCA_002335545.1 Apodemus speciosus | reverse complement strand
CACCATATCCAGAATGTCAAAATTTCCCTAAGTTCTGTTTTTATTGCATGTTTCCCCTCCCCCATCATCAGTAGCTATCTGTAGCCTTCAAAAGGAAATAAACGTTGCCTTAGGACACCGGTGAAAGTCTTTGACAATATAAGTGGGCTTTTCTTCCTCTAGGTCGGCAGTTCTCAACCTATGGGTCGAGACCCCTTTGGGTCCTGCATATCATATATTTATATTACAATTCATAACAGTAGCAAAATTACAGATAGGAAGTAGCAATGAAATAATTTTAAGGTTGGAGGCCACCACAACTTGAGAGACTGTAGTAAAGGGTCACAGAATTAGGAAAGTTGAGAATCACTACTTTAGATTTTYCTCTCACACATATTCTGCTGTGCTCCATGAATCTTTTATTCATTCTCCCTTGCCTCGGGGAAGCTACCACCCTGAAGCCCCACGTGTCCTGCAAGCCTCAGTCGTAGCTGGCCTCTCCCCTGGGTCCTTCTTTAACAACCAGGGTAGCAGTGAGCTCACACCTTCATTTGGATGCACTTACTGCCCGCCACAAAAAGTGCCCCTGCACCACCTCCTGCTTCCCATGATGCCCGATAAAGTCTCCACCATGGCAGAGATTTGCTCAACTCCATTGCTCCGTTAGTATCTTTGGGAATTTGAAATCAGGCAGAAAGCTTAYTCTTGAGAATAAAGGCTGTCTGCTCTCTGTGGTCTGTCTGCAAGCATGCGAGAAAATCGCTGTCAMGGGTCATAGTAATATGTGAGGGGTTTCATCTGATCAAGTGACTTTTGTCCTTTTTTTCCTTGTATATGTTTCTTTCTTTTTTTCCTATTTTGTTTTTGGAGACAGAGTGTGCACTCTTCAGTGCGGGTTGGACTGGAACTTACTCTGCAGCCTCAGCCTTGAAATGGCAATCCTCCTGCCTCAGCCTCCCAGGTGTTCCATTGCCGGTATGCRCTGCCAAGCCTGGCTTCCTTTTCTTCTTCAGTGCTGCAGCTTGGCGCCTACATGTTTGTAGAGCCTGTAGCCTGTCTCCTGAACAGGCCCATCTCTTACCTGTCCACTGTACTTAAGAGAGAGGCTGGTACCTATTTCATGTTCTGTGAACATTTCTACACTGTTCGTTCAGCATAAAACTCACTTAAAATTGGTATGTAAAGGCACATATCCAATGCGAGATTCCATTACAAAGTGTCTCCAGCCCTGGCTAGCGCCTCACATGGGGGACATTTCTGTTCTGGCCCTGAGAACAGAACAGAGCTGTGTCTAACTGAGCCCGACACCCTTCTCTTTAAAATACTGCTTTCAGGGAGACTAGGTCAACAGCACTCAAAATCCATACCTCCTTTCTAAGAATAAAGGGGGTAGCACCCCAACATTTGCAGAACATTTGCAGCAGGACTCCCTAAGGGTGGGAAGGATTTACCTCTCTGGCTCTTTCTCTCTGGCTCTCGTTCCTGTGTCTGTGTTTGTAACAGAACATGAAAGCCAGCACAGCCCTAGGTGGCTCCTGCTACAGGAGAGCATTTTACTCGCCTCTGTGAACATCTCACTGGCATATTGGGTCCAGTCTCTGCGTACAGCTTCTCACCACACCCAGGTATCCTCTCGAGAGGAGAATGTCTCCTGAAACATCTCTGTAGCAATTGTCCCCAGTGTTGGCCCAGGCAAGGGAGACTGGTTCCAAGCCTCCCTAGCCCCCGGCAGACAGGCACCTTTCTCTCCCCTAACTAACTTCCTGTTCTGACTCTCCATGGCTCAGGCTGCTTGGGTCTTCTGCTTCCCCCGCTCTCCCTGCTTTTGCAGCAGAGGCAGCAGGACCTGCTTCCTCCAGAGGTCAGCATGGCGTATAGGGCCTGGGGCCTCTTTCCCAGGTCTCTGCCCCAGAAGCCAGACTCCCTCCCTCATCCTTCTGACACAGCTTTCTGCACTGTGAACTCTGAAAGCCCTTCTCTGTGACCATCTGGCTTCGTCCCCCTTCCCTGATAAACTTCTAGAAAACACCATCTTCTCCGGAAAGCTGGCTTTCTTCATTTCCCATTCACCTCATAAAATTTTCCCTGAAGCGTCTCTCATAAAGCCGTCAGCGCCTCCTTGTCCCCAGTGTTTCTAGTCCTTCCTTGTCACCCTCTGATCCCTCTTCCCATCCTGACCCACAGTGAGGTGGCTCTGCTCTTCCTCTGGCCTCTGGCCTGTTAAGCATCAGCTACTGACAACTCTGCAGCTATCAAACCTCCAGAGTATGCTGGCCCTCCCTCGTGCTAGTCTGGGATCTACAGCACACGCCCACTGCCGCCTTGCAGACCCGAGGGCCTCCTTCTCTCCTGGGTCTTGTCATTTTCTTTTCCTTACTGGAAAGCTGAATCTGACCTCCATTTCTCTCTCAGACTCCAGGATGTCCAGACTCCTCCCTCCTCAAGACTTCCTGTTCTTGCTGCCTATCTCCCTAAGTAGGCTGAGACCCACCCCACACTCTGAGAAGCTCCCTTTCTGTTCCCTTTCCTGACCGACAGTGTTCCTGAGGCCAGTGGCCTTCCTAGATATACCTACCATGTTGTGGTAATGGAGACCAGCCCCCTCTTCATGACACTAGACAGGTTAATCTGTGCCAGCCAGGAGCGAGCTATGTCAGAAACACAGACGGACATACATGTGTCTTTCAGTGTTTTTTTTTTTTTTTTTTTGAGTTTATTGAAGGGCAAGTGAACTCTCAAGCCACATCAGTGCTGTTTCCTTTAATCTGCCAGGTACTTGGATTTCGTTCAGCATACCTGCAACTGACAAGCGCAGGTTCTTTATCCAGTCTTAATTRATAGTATTAATTAATTAATAATGCTCAGATCTCGTTTTACATTTTGCATGATGAGACCTAGACTACTGGATAGGGTTAAAGCAGAGCTGGGTTCAAGGGCCCTCCTGAAGAAGCCAGAGACTGAAAGACGGCAGCGATGCTAAGAGAGTCCCCGCAGGTAGTTATGTGTGAACAGAAAGACCCAGCTGCAGGCTGTCAAGGTGCCGGGCTGGTTCAATACACCAAGGTGCTTGAAAGTGCAGCCCTGGCTGCCGGCGCAGAGCTGGATCCCGGAGGGATGGCTGTTCAGGGGGCTGCATGAGGCAGTGGTGCCCACGCTGAGTTAGCTCAGGGACACAGGCAGGAGTCCATGGCTGGCCAGTCTCAGGATGCGTGTGCCGGACGGTGTAACAGCAGTGGTCCCACAGTGGGCAGTAGGTGCCTCCAGCCCATGCCCTTGATGCAAAGGCGGGTGCACTACTCTTTGGTCTGCTGTAGCCAGTGAACCGCACAACCTGGTTTTTTCTGATGTGGTTTTGATACGCCCATGCATCCATGAGCTCCTGATTGAATTTGGAACGTTGATAGGTGGTAACAATTTGTTTGCGCGAATTATCCATCGGAGTTCATGCCGGGCACAATGTTGTTCCCTCGCATAAGCATGAGGGAGTATGTCACCATCTCTACTCAAACGGGAGCAAACTTCTACTTTATAAAACTGAGGCTCTCTGGACCAGGAACCCTGAAAACCCTCAGAGCTGCTGTTCTGAGCCCTGTGGAGCAGTTTACACACAGCCCCGCCTGTCCACCCCAGCACTTCAGTTTATCATCTCTTAAAAAGGTCAGTGACAGTCAATACCCAGTGGGTCATGAGGTCCATGCCAGTGGGTGGCACTCGGGGAGGCTGGAGCATGGCAGGCACAAACCCATCTTTACCTGGCCACTTTGGTCAAGTCTCCAACTAGCTACAGCCGCCCCTCACTGACGTGTCCCTCTGGGTGGCCAGTGTCCCGCAGGGCACTCCTGTCCCTCCACTGCCTCTCCATTTCTTCTCTCTTAGAAATGTTTCACCTCCTGTCCGTTCCTCACCAGCTGGACCTCAAGGTCAACTCAGTGCCACCTTCCTGAGGAGAGCTTCCGGCTCCAGTTGGACTCCTCTCACCCCACAATAAAACGACCGGAACTATCTCTCTGTGTTTCTGCCAACACTCAGGATACCGCTCCAATCTGCACTTCTAACACCATACTGTCCTTTCCCCTCTGTGACGGTGACCTTGACAGTTGTGCCAGGGGTCACCCTCCTCACCCTTCTCTAGTTTAGTGACTGGCACAGAGCCGGCAGAAAACACATTGGCTAAATTGATATTTTTCATAATGAATTTAATGAAAATCATGACCAATGAAAATATTTATTACACATGGTTTTCATTACATTATTATCATTATCAGTTTCGTATTCATTCTGCCCCAGAGGTTTAAAAACCTATGTCAGATCTCTTAAAACAATGATTTTGAAAGTAAATCTCTGAAGATTGAAATCCATCAAAATGTTTTGTTCCTGCGAGTTTCTATTTCTCAAGAAAAAAAGTCATGAAAACTGAAAAATGTTCTTTAACAAGGCTGCAGTTTGATGAGTATTTCAGACTTTGGAAGGAGATATAAAGAGCCTTTATCCTGGAGATGTGTTTGCCAGAACTGGAGCCTCCCGCACCCCTCCAGAACAAAGCATTTGTTGTACTGTTTTCTGTTTTCTTTTTTTGTTTAATTCCTTGCTCTTTAGACTGTTGTTTTTTAATGTGTCGCCAGGTAGGAAAGCGGTAACAAATTCCGTCACACAGAGCGAGGCCCGCCCTCCTCCCTCCCTCCGCCACACATACAATGACTCCTGCCCGTGTTCCCATCCTCATCAACAGACTTTGGTTCCAGGACTGGAAAAGACAGCCTCCCACTAAACAAATAAGCTCTCCAGAGGATTTGTTCTCGGGTTTTCCTGCGAATTACCATGCATCTCTGCTGCCTTACCCAGTGTTACAGGAAGGTTTTTTTTTTTTTCCTCCCTCAATTTAAAAAAAAAAAAAATGTGCAAAAAGCCCAGTTTTCTTCTCCAGCCATGATTCCTCTGCCTCTATTCAAGCCAGCACTGGTTTATGGATGTCAGAAGGAAAGGCTCATTTGAAGAAACGCATCTGCAAGCTGCATCTGCCCGCTCACACTGTTCTTTGGTGAAGGAGAAGAACTTACACTGAGCTAACTTCTCACCTGAATATTACCAAAGCTGTATTTTCAAAGCAAAATATGAAATAAAAGCAATGTGTAAGAAATTCCTAGACCTGGTATCTAACACCATACTCCTAATAAATGCTTAGAAACCAAGCTTCTCCTTTAAAGCCCTTGGCATCTGCCCAGACTATGTCCTGAAGCCCACCGTCTTTCCCCTTAATTTCAGTTTATTTGGTTTAATGATAGTTACTGAACATAAATGCCAAATTACGATGGCACTTTCCAGCTGTGTGTGGAACTTTATATTTTAAGTACCAATTTGTGAAGAAAGAAACGCTTCCAGCTCCGTTCTCATCAGCATTAGAGGTTTCAGCTATTGCCAATTATTTTTCTAAATTACCTATTTTAATTAAGTAAAATATTGTGAATTTAAGATTATGAAGTGTTCAAGCATTATTTCATCTTTAACTAATTACCAAGAAACAGGAAACATACTTGGGAACCTCGTGTGGCTATCTGTGGCGTGAAATGCTTTCTCTGTGGCTTCAGGGCCTTAGTTTACGGGAAGGAGTAAAATCCCTTCCTTAGGTCTGTTACCTATGGGGTCCCTGCAGAGGACAGCCCAGATCAACGTTGGTTCTAGTATAATGTAACATGGTTTACATATTAGATGCTCGGGATGGGAATGGCCACTTGGCCATCTGAATTTATCCCAGCTCCTCAGGGGCATCCCCAGAGGGCTAGTGTCATTGGCCCACTCCCTGAAGCAGACCCAGGCCTAGACATTAGAAAGAAACCCTAATTGCACCTGCAGACATGACTGACATCAGGGTTGACCTTTGACATTGCCATCCCTAACTTGATGGTGCGTCAGCATCCTGCCCCTCACAGGATCCCATATAGAAACAAGGAAAACCATGGAAGCCCGCTCCAGCATTCATCCGCAGGAAGGCGTCCGTCCAGCACCATTGGCAACTGGCACCAACAACATGACTTTGAAAAATAACCACCTCATGCAGACTGTGGCAGCCCAACGGTGTTGTCCCCAGGCAGAAGTCTCAACTGCCTCTCGGCAGTGTGAACCTTGGCGGTCCTCCCCGTGAAGGCAGCCCACTATTACTGCTTAGGTCCAGTGGTGTGAGGCACAGGTCAGGCAGGACTCCTGCTGGGCTGTGGCTGTGGAGAGCTAGGGCCAGAATCCTCGGCCCAGTGAATAATCATGCAGTCTTGATGAGGTTGTTAGAGGACGATAAAGGAAAACGGAAACAGTTTGTGACATTTATGGACACATTTCCACTTAGGATAACTCGTGTGTCTGCTTAGATGTTGGCTAGAAACTCCCCGCTGTGGGGAGCAAATGGCTGCCTTGATTTTTTTTACTCTGCAGATTGAGGTTTAGCTTTTAAGCCAAAAGTGTAAGCAAGAATCTCTGTGCCAGTGTCCAAGGCAGGCGTGGATGATGATCCTGGGTCTGCAGATGAAAGACCTAGGGCTGACAAGGAGCTCAGCGGGGGTGGGGGTGGGGGTGGGGGCAGGGGAGATAGAAAAAAAGGACCCTTTTATTGGGTTTGTTTCATTCATCCACGTGACTCTGGAAATCCACTTGGAAAATTGTCCTGATGCATATTTTAACTGAAATGTTACTTTTACAGTTGTTTTCCAATCTGCTCAGAAAGCAATTTTAGATAATATGTTTTAAAATACAAAAGAAATGAATTTTGCCATTGTTTCCAACATAATCATAAGAACCCTCGGAGTTTCTAAAGTGGGAGTCTGCTGCATCATTTAGATCGGTGGCACCTGACAATTCGAAGCATCCAAAATGATGTAGGCAAACTGGACGGATGGCCCAATCACACGCAATGGAAGTCAATAAAGATAAACGCAAGCCAATGTCCTGAACAGTAATAATCCCGTAAATAAGAGATAAGAAAGAAAGCCAATTAGACTTCAGCATGGGGAAAAGATGAAGAGGTTCTGAAGAGAGAAAACAGAGTACGGTCAGGAAAATAGTCGATCGTTTGGTGGCTTGGCTACCCAGTTGCTACTGAGTATAAGATAAAGGAGCTCACCCCGACTCAGTGCATTCTCCACCACACCACGGGGCTCTGCAGGCCAAACACAGCCTGYACAGATGCCTCGAATGATTCCAAGTGTGGTCAGAAGACAAGAGCATAAGGTCTCCTCAGGGAGCCAAGGCTGCTTTGCGCCCAGTGGCACTGGGTCTCCAGAAGGGGTGGGCATTGGGAGGACATGCAGAGGGAGCATCTGATGGCGGCTCTTCCAAGTCCTCTCTGGGATGCCTAGCTCCAGGTCGACGTAAACGGCAGCACCCTTAGCAGTCGGCCCTGGCACAGGCTGGTGGGAGGAGAGAGGCCGGAGAGAAACCGTGGCAGCAGGCAGAGGCAGGATGGCACTGTGGCAGAATGAGGCATAAACACCAGGTCTGTTGTGGCAGCTCAGGGTGGTGCTCCGACGGTTCCAGTCGTAGGCAGTTCACCGGCAATCACCCAATCCCGCATCCGGATCCACTCTCGGTCGTATGCTGTCCAGCCACTTTCCCAAGTCCATATTCAGAGTACGCTGTCAATGTGAATTGTAGATGAAGAGTGAATGTTAGTTTGCCATATATGCCATGCAAACTTTGAAAATTTGATATTAAAACATTTTTGCCATTTTTCCTTTGTTTTGTTTAGTAGTACTAGGATTGAACTCAGAACCACTGAACTACAGCTCCTGCCAGTTATTGACTCTTAGCTTACAGTTAACTGTACACCTGTACTTCATGTGTCAACCACAGTAGTAAACTCATGCCTTGCGTGGCCATGACTCATGTCCTATGGTCCTACATGTGACATGCTACTGCCCTCAATAAATAAGGCTCAAAGCTTGCTAGAAACTAGGTACATGGGTGCTCCTAAGTGCCCTGGAAGAAGCTAGCATACATACACACACATACACACATACACAAACACACACATACACACATACATAAACATACACATACACACACATACACATGCACACACACATACACACACATACATACGCATACACACACATCCATACACACATCCATATACACACACATATATACATACACACACATACACATACACACACACATCCATACACAGACACACACACACACACACACACACACACAACACACCTATTCATGGGACTTTTACATTTTCTCCCAATCCACCCTCACCATGATGCCCTGGTCCTGGGACTCCTGTGTCTCCCTTCCCAATCATTCCCGTTGATCTTTCATCGATGTCTAACAAATTTACAAAGCAGATGGCCTCTAACAGAACCCGCGTGCTGTCCTCCGACTCTGCAGTCCAGCTGCTCAGAGCACGCCTGAGCGTGTTAAAATCACAGGCCTCCAGAGTGGTGTCCTTCCGCGATCCCTGTGCGAAGGTGCACATCCTTGCCTGGTCCAGCATCCGTCCCCTACACTGCCCTTCCCTGCAGCTGCAGAGCTGGCCACAGGACATCCTTCAGACTCCTTTTTCTTTCCTCCACTTTAAGGCCCACAGTAATTACAGTAGCTCGTCCCAGATGGCAGAGGCCTTCAGCATCTCAAGGCCGTGGTGTACTTAGGAATGTAGCCCCCTCTGCCACGTATGCGCCACGTTCGTGGACTCCGGGAATTAYGCCAGGGGCTTGCACGGAGATGAAGGGAAATGATTCTGCAGGCCAACTCTTTACTTATGCAGCCCACCAGACAGTGAAACAAACCCACAGCCCTCAGCTTGGGGCCCTCCATCCGCCCCCGGGGTGCTCCACCAGACCCTGTGCTGCCACTCCTCATCATTTGGGCCATTCTATGTTTTTGCCACATCAGCTCTTCCTGGGTGTCAAACGAATGGGCGTTGGCAGCCGGAGAGACTGACCTAAGAGCTTGTGGAAACAATCACGGTTTCTAGAAAGGGCTGGAGGAAAGGCTGAGTGTTCACACCTATCCCTCTATGGGTACCCTTGTCTGGGTTCCTCCCTCGCCTGTACACAATGGGGTCTGTAAAGGCCTTGGTGTGGACACTCACAGTTTTGTATTGGTGTGGACACTCATAGTTTTGCGCTCTTGCTATCCTCCTCCACAGCACATCTGGAGGAGAAACCTGAAGCCCTGTGTAATGGAGAAGCCCTAGCCAGCCTCAGCCTGGGTCCCCTCCCTCAGCAGAGTGGAACAGTGGCTGTGTGGGAGCAGTACAGTGGAGAATTACAGAGACATCCAGGGAGCCAGTCAGTGGGGGAGGGGAGCGTTTCAGAACTGCCTGCCTGGCTGACCTGGATCTCTGGCCCATCAAGACTTGAACCTTCCTACTGGAAGGAGCTGTTTGAACCCTTAAAGATCAAAGCCCCCATTTTTATGCAAATAGCCAAGAGCCATAAAACCTGAGAGAGAGGGGTGAGGGAGAGAGAGAAAGAGAGAGAGGAGTCAGGAATACAAATTACAGCTAAAAGTATCTCAGTGAAAGGTACAGGAAGCTCTTTTGTTATTCGGAATTTAACTCCTGGCAATGACAACTTTCTAAACTTGGGTTTCAAATTGTTTCTAAACTGAGTTCCTGACTGAGGCACCATACTTGATGCGATTCTGAATTATGCCTTACCCCTGGATGTCCAGGTACCTGCTCATGGGCAGCCGACCCAGCCTTGAGGCTGTCTCCATTTTTGGCTTAGAAGCCCGTCTTGCAGTCACAGCTGAGCAGAGGGTAGCCACAGGAAACCACACCGAGCTCCTCCCTGGATGCGCTGGTCCTCATGTCCCCACTTAAATGCCACAAACCCAGGCCATGGACCTCGGGCGTGACCTCAGGCAATTTGGTGAACTTCTCTGAGCCCCTTTGGAGATTGTGTGCTGTGGGGAGGGTCTCGTGGTAGGTTTTGTTGCCTTTGTGTGTGTCTGTGCTGGGTGTGTTCACGAGTGTGAGTCTGAGCATGGGCATCGGAGGACAGCCTCGTGTGTCTTCTCTCATCCGCCCCTTTGTTCGGAGACCATGTCCTCTCCTTTGACACTGTATTCAGCCTGCTCTCTCACCAACTTTCATGTCTCTGCCTCCCATATGGCTGAGCAAGGCCTCGAGGCTCGGCCCTCTCACCTCAGCGGCAGGCCGGGGTCTTCCCCACTGAGCCACCTCCCCAGCCCAGGACACATTTTCTAAGGGGTTTAACTGTCACATCTCTCTGGCATTTGGATAGGGTTTTTAATCCTGTTATTTTCTTCTATAAAAAAGGACTAGATATACCCAAAGAAGAAGCTACCGGCCCTTACTATAACTGCAACTGTGTGGTTTTTAGAGGAGATTAGTGTTGCGTGTCTAGGGAGAGGGTTCTGGACTCAGCCCCGCATCACGGATCTCGGTCCTGGCCCTTCAGTCCCTCACCGCTCCTCCCTCCCTCCCCCAGCTCTGTGGTCAGCGTGCAACAAAACGCACATTCCCGCTACATTCCTTCCATAAATTACCCTATTTGCTTTCCTAAGTTCAGTGGTGACATTGATCAAATTTTTCTGCAAAACCAAGACTCTTAACTGTTCTCTGGGGCTGCCTCATCAGCAATATCCCAGAGGAATGCTCACGTGTGTGCAAGGACTCCAGAGAGAGGTCCTAGCGTTTTCCTGCCTGCCGGGATTGAGAGCTCCTCTCCCTCTTCTGGGGCCTCCATCTCTGGTCTGTCACAGAGGTTCCTACTCGGCCTTTCCATCCCTGCCCCACCCCCACCTACCTCAGAGACAGCCCTGCTTGGTCCTGCAGGGTTTTGGTGCAGCCCTTCAATATCTTTAATTATTTCTCATGGCAACTATGTCTAAAAGCCATTACTATTATTAGATTAGGAGCCACAAATAAAGAAATCACTGTGCATATATGAGCCCTCTGCCTGACTGCAGTGAGCCATCGCCAGCATTTAGCAGCAGTGCGATCTGACGAGGTTTCAGACTTTGACAGCATCGCTGCTTCCAGAAAACCAACTAAAGATTCTGCAGCTTTCTTATCAGAAAACTATCATGAAAATATATCTGTTCATGACAAAAATCCATCTCCTTCAAGACTGTCCAGACCCAGCACACAGTCTGCCTCTAAGTCGCCTTGTCGAATGCGCCCGAGATATTTAATTTACCATAGAACAAGCACAAATATATTTGTATTCATTTTCATGCCGAGTTTCACAAGTCACCAGGACTTAAAATAATGGAGGTCCTGACCTGCAGGTGAATAATTTCTTTTTTCTACTTCTATACGCTGCACTCATGAAAATGCCTCGATTAATTAATAAATGGCAAGGCTTTGTGCTAAATCTTAACAAAATCACTGTTTTGTAGAAGCTTGAACTGCCACACACACAGAATTGGCATCGCATGGGAAAGTCGGGCATTTTAATGATTAAGTTAAACAGTTATTTTGCCCATAACTCCATTCTCCAACCCCAATTCAGAGTCGCTGAACCCGAAAGCTCCTGGGAAAAATCTGCGTGCTCAGCTTGCTTTCCCCTCGGTGCCTGCGGGGACACACTTCCCTCCTTGGAGGAAGTCCCAACTCAGTCCCTGTCTTACTCCCCCACCCCCACCCCATTAGACCTCCGAGCGCCCCACCAGAGCTCATCTTCCTGGCTTACCTTGCTCCTTCACCGAAGCAGGTGCTACCCTGACAGCTGCAAAGGGAAGGGGGCTCTTTCTTGATCCTCCGGCTTACCGTCCTTACACCCCATCTTCCGCGATGTTCCCTGAGCCTTAGGTGCAAGAGTGTTACATAGATGTATCCGCTGGGACACGGCTCCACAACTCTACAATTTGATATCTGGTTGTAGTCTTCGGTAATGGTCTTTGTCTGTTGCAAACAAAAGAGGGGGCTACACTTCCCTGTGGGTATAACGATGAATAATTAGAATGTAGTTAGGGATTATGGCAGTCTGGACTCTTTTATGACCTTTTTTTTTTTTAGGTTTATTTATTTTCAATTTTTCATGCAGTGGCTGTACCATTTCTAGATTTTGCTTGATTTTTTTTCTTGACCTTTTTCCCCCCAGTTTACTCAGGCCCTTGAAGAAAATTGTCCATTGGGAAACATGGATACGCTTACCAATGAAAACTGAATAGATTCCTTCCTATGGGTCTATGCATGTAACCAGTCACTAACAGCAACTTTATAGTTTGTATTTTGCATGTATTTGTATATTTTGGAGATTTGTGTAAATACATCTGAACAATACCATCTTTTAAAAAAAATAGGGCGGGACAGTGGTGGTGCACACCTTTAATCCCAGCACTTGGGAGGCAGAGGCAGGCAGAATTCTGAGTTCGAGGCCAGCCTGGTATACAGAGTGAGTTCCAGGACAGCCAGGGCTACACAGAGAAATCCTGTCTCAAAAAAAAAA
>BDUI01001697.1:142522-162183 GCA_002335545.1 Apodemus speciosus | reverse complement strand
AATGCTTATCTCAGTGTCCAGGGATTCAAACAAGCTTTCAGAAGGCGATGGGGGCCAAGGAACATGCCTGTTATCCACATGCAACTCTAGTGCAAAGCTTGCTTTGAAGCATGTTGTCAAGACCATGGTGCCCATAAGAGAACAAGAACATTGCCTAGATGAGGCTATTTATGTGGATTTATCATGGGACACAATTTCCATAGAGCCATTTGGGGAAGTCAGGAACACCAGTGAAGAGGTCTTTGGAGGCAGGTATAGAACAGAAGAAGGGGAGAACCAGGAGACTGRGTGACTGAGGATGAGGATGGGGCAGAGRTAAGGGGCATGGGCAGCTTAGCTTGATCTCTTAAGGTACAAAGGCATCAGTTTATCCATTCATATACCTATGCATACCTCATATACTAAACTTYGGTGGAAAGGTYGGAGAGTGGTTGGTTGTATGGATGGAAAAAATGGATAGATGAATAGATGTGTAGATGGGCTGGTGGATCAGATTCTGGAAGGACAGTGGAATTGATGGGTGGATGTATAGACTAAGAAGTTTGTTCCCAATATTCTTTCACCATTAGTTTACTAAATATCTGTAATATCCAAGAGTGCATGCCGGGTAGAGGCCTGAGAGACCATACCCGCCCTGTGAAATACTCATTAGTTCCCTGCTGAACTCATATTGTCAGTCCAGAAAGACACAGGGTGCAGAGGACACATTTCATTCTTCCTCTGGAGAGCTAGTCAGCAGGCTGTGAGGTTCATTGGGCCATTAGATCTTTGCTAGGAGTTGGAACCACATCTTAAATCAGACTCTATCATCTCCAGTACCATAGACTCATATGCTCCATGCCCCTAGGAACTCACCTAGAGCAGCCGGTTATCCAGACCCACGGTGGCCCGGTTATGGGAATTGGAACTTCCACAGCTGTTGCCTTGATGAAGCTTGTGTTACATTACTGTGAAGCCGAGGTTCTACCTAGAGACCAGCTCCACATCATGCAAGAGTAGATGATATTTTCTTCAATTAAGATCAGACAAATTCATTGTAGAATTGGGGGTTTCCTTTACTGAGTTCATAGAAAAACAATGACATAAGAAAGTTTCTTAGAAGCAATTTATATAAAATAGAGCATATTGTATGCAAACATATTGACATGTATGAATGAGTTACCAAATTGCAGGGGGGGGGAGTAAGAAATGACAATCATTTAGAATGTAGCACAAGAAAGCCACTGAATTATTGGGAGGATGATTCTGTAAGGCCAGTACATGGGCAGAATAACCTATCTGTTGCTGGTTATGCCTGAGGGAGCAAGATCTCCCCACTCTTTCTCCACATTCCCTTCAAAAGACAATTCTCAGAGTCGGGGTGGATGGGTCTAATAACTATATCTAATGCTATCAATTTCTCCAGCATCCATCTACTTCTCCTCATCACTGTCTGGTTCATGAGTTGGCCTTATGCCATGCAGCTACACACAAAGCACATTGATGATGGATAGATGGGTTAATGGATAAATAATGAGATGCTTGGATGGATGGGTGGGTGGGTAGATGGATGGATAGATGGATAGATGGATGGATGGATGGATGGATGGATAGGTAGATGGAAGGATGGATGGATGGATGGATGGATGGATAGGTAGATGGAAGGATGGATGGATGGATGGATGGATGGATGGATAGGTGGATGGAGGGATGGATAGATGGGCTGATGGATGGGTGTGTGGGTACATGGATGGATGGATGGGTGGGAAAGTGTATGGATAGGTGGATGGGTGGATAGATCAAGGTGAGTAAATGGTTGAACAAGTAAATGGATAGATGGGTAGATAGATGGATGGATAGGTAAGTGGAGGTATAAGTGGTTGGGTTGGTGAATGAATGGATGGATGAGTGGATGGACTTTACATATATGCATGCAAGGATGAATGGGTGAGTGGGTAGACAAGTAGGTTGATGGGGAGGTGAAGGATGGATGGATGGTGGGTAGGTGGATGAGCCTGTGGGTGGACAGATTATGGGCAGGGAGCTGTCTGGGTGGGTAAATGGATAGGTAGATGGGTGGTAGACAGAGGGTGGGTGGATCAGTAGATGGAAGGGCAGGTGACTAGACAGATGGTGAGAGAGCCACCTGATAGTCTCTCAGAGAACATGCTGGCAGAACCCAAGAGGCYGTGCTCCCCACAGGAAGCTACCATTCGCTCTCTTGGACCCAAATTAGAGAGACCATGCCTCAGTCCAGAAAGAGTCTGTGTGAGAAAGCAACCACTGTCTACGCACTCTGCACAGCTTCCGAGGGCAGAGATCTGCTCCCTCACCAGAGGGTGATGCCTGCCGAAGCCCACTCCGGAAGCCCCCTTGCTGCTGCCACCGTCCTGTGCTCCCTCCCCCCTGCGGGCATCATGCCAAGCATAAGACCCACCAATGGCACGTCTGCTTGGCTGCGCTAGAGGTAAAGCTCCAGAATCCACGGCCATTCTTGGTGGTCCCAGCGGTCATTGCAATGACAAACAAAGACTCCCACACTTTCATGTGACCCATCAGTGGGCAAGGGGTCAAGTTAGAGTGTTGGCTACGACGATGTCCCAGAACCGAGGACTTCCTCATTCCTAGACTTCTCCCTTTACACATCTCCCTATCCTCTGGCCCATCTCTCCCCTACATCGCTCGCCCAGAAAAGCAAGACCCTTTCCATCGGACCCCGTTAGAATCCGCAGAGCTCGCCTCCCTCCTTCTCTTCCCTGACACCTCCTCCACCTCATCTCAGCCAGCACTTGTGCAAATGACACTTGGAAATTCCACCTTCCCTGGCATGTCGGGATGAGGAAATGACTGGAAACCTGACAGTCTATCACTACCAGGGAGTGACAATTTAAAAAAAAAATTCCAGTTATGAGTGTAAGTTTAAAAATGTAACTAAAAGCCTTCATCAAAGTTTAAAGAGCTTCTTGCGCTTTTAGCATTTGCCTATTTTGATTTATTGACAATGACACACCTAGGAACAGCCATCTCTCTGAAGCGGTGAAGTAATGGACTTTGGTGGGAGAGAGAGAGAAAAAGAGGGGGGTTGGAAAGGAGGACGGGGTGGGGGGGTGGAGACGGTACAGCTCGCAGGAGAGAGGCCTCTGATTACAGCCCACTAATTTGTTATGCACTCTGGTAAATCAGCAGTGAATCACATGACAAATAAGGAGAAAAAATTAACAGCTGTCATGTTGTGATGTGTTAATTTCCTGACAGTCTTTGCACTGAAGCCAATTACTGATTTAAGGGCAGAGAGAGAGAGCCCTGTTCAAGCTTCTAATTAGGGCTTCTTCAAGACTAAAAGGATAAAAGCAAAAATAAGAGAAAGAGAATGAGGCAGGTAGCTGGGCTCCGTGAAGCTCACATGCTTTTAAAGCCCCCGTTAAATAGCTTTAAGCTTAAGTGTGTTTAAGATAAGAATTTAGAAACATTTATTCGCTTTTATCCCTGACCCGATGGTTTAGGCTTTTGTGGAGTAATTGGGAGTCGAGCGGGCCCAGGGCTCTTGTTGCCCTCTTTCCAAGCGGTCCAGCCTCTCCGATGTAATCTGCTAATAATACCTTTGTTTAGTCATGTCAACAAGCATTCATCACTGAGGTAGACAAAGGGCGCACGCATCCCACCCGCCTCCTATGCGGGCATCTGCAGACAGCACATGGCTGGTGCCTGAGCCTCCGCTGCACTGTGTGGCCCTGTGGAATACTGGACTCCAAGGAGAAGTCTGGGTGTGGAGATCTACTGGGGTCTCAGTGAGCAGATATGGAGGCTGCCTTCAAACAGACCCGAGGGAAAGATGGATTCAGATGTGAGGTCTTTTTGCTGTCCTTGTGACTTACCTGGTTCCACTTAACTTGGATGTCTTCTTCATGGGTTCCACTGGTGCAGAGCAAGAGCAGACTTTCTCTAGGGACCTGGAAGTCTGCGACGGGGAAACTTGGAGAGAGTTGGCTTCTGGGAGGCTCATCTAGGGCCATTCCGGGTTCATTGGGGTTTCCTCAGAGTGACATGTAGCAGTCACTCCCCTGGGAGTCTGGAGAAAAGTAGCACCCTAGAGACCATGTGACATAACTCTGGCAGGACAGGTGGTCAGTTTGAAAGTTTACCTCCCAAGAAGTTCTCCCCGCCTCCCCTTCTCTCCTCTCCCTTCCTCCTCCCCTTCCCTTTCTTCTCCTGCCACCTGCATACCTCTTCCTTCCCCCTTCCCTCCAGCTCACAGATAGTCGCAAAGCTCTTTGTGATAGCCGTAGTGGGGACTAGGAACCAGGAATCCCATAAGTGGGGATACCATAGCTACTTGGAATACTTCTTCAATGGGTCCCCAGAAGTCTCTCAGTGTCCACAGTTATTTCCTTGTCCACTGGGATTCACTGCTTGTATATTTTAAGAATAAGGAGGGTTGGGGGAGGGGAGAAGGGAACCAAGGAAAGGAAGGAAGAATCACTGATAGGAGAGACTAAGGAAGGATGGAATGGAAGGAGAGACAAACTTGGGAGAGGAAGCGAAAGCAGAAGGGAGACGGAGCAAGATAAATACAGAAAGGCTATTCTAGCTAGACAGACACAGACCCTCGGTTGGCACCATGGGGTTTAAGAGCACTTCACCTCTCGGCACTACTTCCTTAGTACCTAGCATGAGATTTTTCAGACAGGATCTTCCCGTGTTGACAAGCTGCCGAGGTGCCTTGTCAGGTTCACCGACTCCACTGAAAATGGAGACCTGAGTCTCTGTTACTCACCCTCGGTCCTGAGTGCCACTGTGCTTGGCATGAGCTGAGCTAGGCTAGGGAGCCAGCGGAGTTGAGTAGATCTTGGATCTGGATTTTGGATCCATTCCCAAGCTTAGGGAAGGGCACTCTCAGGAGCTGACCCCTAAAGGAGGTGTGCACCTTAATCAAGCTCAGAGCAGATGGATGGAACCAAAGGGCAGCTTAGTAGAGAGCTGCCGGTCAATTTCGACATTCTCAAATACCCTGGGCTTCTTAGAGTCAGCATCTACTCTTTTCAAAGGGCTCTAGGCAGAGGAGGGGGGCAGCAGAAGCCTCTGACCAGAGTTTATAAGCAGCCTACCCTTTCCCATCTTTGCAGGACTGACTCTGGAATTCAGAAACACAGCAGGTCCTCATTTATGGTGGGCCTTTCTTTCAACAGAGATTTATCGCACATCTGAGAGTTAAACATACCCCTAGCCTAGAGAGCCCCCCATCATATCCCCTGGTGATGCAGCCCAGCTCAGGGACCTGCATAGCCCCAGCTGAGGTCACATCGACCCTCTGCCACAGAGGACTGCTGCCTTCTGCTGCCCCAATGACTGGGTCTAGGGTAAACACATCATTGCTACAATTAAAGAAGCACTCGTGCGTCGACCGGTGAGGGGGAGATAGATCCCCAGAGTCCAAGCCTCCTCCCGGATGGTTTCCTCCTTTCAGGCAGGTGGTCTGATTAAAAGGCTCTGATGGCTTATTTCATTAGGAGTCACCGTAGGTATTGCCCTAGACAAGAATCCTTCGTCATTGATTTTGTTGGTGGCTGCAACCCTAAAGTCAACGGGATAGCTAAAAGGTAATTCACTTGCCAAGCTTGGCTCAATCCTGACCCATTATCAATTGACTTGAAAGATGTCAGCACGGCAAGATGTGGAGAGTCTACGCTTTCGGAGGAGGGTTCAAGTATGAATAGCATAGCATAGGAACAGTCACCTGGCTAAGTGCTGTCTGGCAGACCTCTGATGTATCGATTCGCATGGCCCCATCAGCACCACGGTATTCTGTGTCCTGGGAGAACACTGTGGCCACCTAGCTGTCCCTGGGGGAGAAGAGCCAGGGGCTTCTCCCTTTGCAACATGTCTGGGCACTGGGAGGCCTTTACACTGTTTAGTAGGTTGCTATGGCAGCCCACTAGTATCTACTGTATAGCACAAGAGCAGCGGGGGTCCTTCTCTCTCTCTCTCTCTCTCTCTCTCTCTCTCTCTCTCTCTCTCTCTGTGTGTGTGTGTGTGTGTGTTCATGCACCTGTGTGAACTCGTATGTAGACGACAGAGGACAGTGTCAGGTGTCATCCTCAGGAAGACTAACCTCCTTTGAGACAGGCTCACCCACTGGCTCATAACTCTCCCATCAGGCTTCTAACTGGCCAGGGGGAGTCCGAGAAATTTTCCTGCCTCTGCCTTCCATGTGCTAGGCTCACAAGTGTGAGCCACAATTCTTGACATTTCTGCTCGGACTCTGGGGAATCAGATGCAGGTCGTGAGAGTGCCAATGAGAACTTTATTGCTCGAGGCATTCCTTAAGCCCCAGGGCCCCCTCTCTTCCCATTCATAACCTTTCTCATTCATGTGTGTATTGGTCCCCAAGGGTAAAAGAGTCAAGTAAAAATCACAGTGGCGTGGATAGCAATTTTAAGATCCTGGCAAAGTACATGCATGAAAACTCCATTCTTGGTTAGTAGCTCAGGCTGACCTTGAACTCTCCACCCTATCTCTGCATCTGGTGTTGAAGGGGAAGCWGGTGTGCATTCCCAGGCATAGCTGGCTTCCTCTCTTCCATCCAAAGACCATCAAAGTATTTTCCCATTATCAGCTCCCTCCATGGATGCCTGCAGGCTTATTTCTGGCCACAGAGTTCGGCAGCCCTGGCGTTTAAGATGCATCATTTTGTGATGTGCACGAGGCCTTATCAGCACCTGTCCTCCCCCCACCCCCTGCACCGTAGAGTGTTATCAGCCTCTCTGGGAAGCGTGCAMGTTGGGGAATCCAGCCTCTGTGAGAGGTGCTATCCAGAGGACAAAGCTTTCAGATGATGGAGTGGCTGGTGCTGAAAGACACATCGAGATAGCAGGTCTCCCGGGAATGTTTTCTGTAAGATTAAACGGCAGGAACAGGTCAAGCTGGGGTCCCACCGCTAAGTGTGTATGTAGGGAGGGGAGCAGTGTAAGGACAGGGCAACCTGTTCACAGAGGCAGTCCCCGGAAAGACCTTTGCCATCTACGTATGAGCAATCTGGATCTTTGTGACTCTCTTGACAGGCCCTGGGATGCTCTAGGTGACTAAGGAACCACCCTTGGACCTTGCAAGCCAAGGTCCTTCTCTGACAAGGAAGTTATGTTAGGAGGCAGGGGAGTAGCTGCAGTCTTGCAAGTCTGAGGGGAAGCAGCGTCTACAGGAGGTTGCCATCCAAAGCTCAAGGGCTTGGAAAAACCCAGGACTTGGCTTAGCTCTGGAAGAATTTTCACTCTCAAATTCTACCCATACCCATAGCAAATTTTGTCTGGAGACTGTCTCAGATACAGGAAATAGTTTTGGAATAAGTGGGCGTGGGAGACACAGCATTTTGTCAGACTTTATTCGGCTTAGGCCGTGTAAATCCACAAAGTGAGCAGTCCGGCGGCCCTGGTGTCTGTCGCATGATCCTCACTCGAGCTACTTTGAAGGTTGAGGTAGGAAGCTCTAATGTTCAGGTACTGTTAGGCCACAGGATAAGCTCAAGATAAGCCTGGAAATATAGCAACACTTGTTTCAATTTTTTTTTTTTAAAGTTTGAAGATGTGGCTCAGTGGTAGAGCCTCTGCCTAGAATCAGTTTGAAGATGTGGCTCAGTGGTAGAGCCTCTGCCTAGAATCCCCCAGTGAGGGGCTGGGGGCGTGGCCCAGTGGTAGAGCCCCTGCCTAGAATCTCCCTGCAGCATCCACATCACCTCCATTACACAGTCCACTCTCTTCTTCTGCCAAAGCCCTCTCTGCCCTTCACATCCAAGGGCCCAGGAAGATGATCTGCTGCCCAGTTTTGCTCAAATCAACTGACCAGAGCTTGCCATCCACAGAACTACTGAACGCAACCTTCCGGTCTCCATCATGAAATTCAGGACCTGGACTTCTGTGTGGCCTATGAAGGAGTCTTTGAAGCTCTTGATGCAGACCACAGCCCCAAGGTGCCTTTTCTCAGGATGTGCTTCCCATCTGTGAAATGGGTACAACAAACCTCACTGCTGCTCTGTGGGGCTGTTAGGAAGAGGGTAACACACAGCCTGGCCGAGGGAGGAGCTGCGATGGGTGAGTGTGCCAAGGAGCCTTTCTCCACTGCAGCCCATCATTGGGTGGTTTCTCAACTCCGTTTCAAAGAGGGCCTGGCCCGGCCCAGACCCAGCATGGTTACTGCCTGATGGAAGGCTTGTAACACCAGCTTCCAGCTGGCTTTTTCTAGCATCCCTGTCTCAAGACCTTGACCTTTCCTAAAAGCTCAAGGGTAGCAGGAGGAGGGGGGATTGTCTTTTAATTTAATAGGAAAAATAATTCGTAGGTTCATAATGAAATTGGACAAGCAGAACATAACAAGGAAATACAATACAAAGTACGCTGCAAGCCTCTAAGGTAACGGAAAATAACCGGTTTTAGTTGCCTTTTTAAAAAAATCTATTATGAAGAATGTCAAGCATTTGACAACAGAGTATTTAATAAAAAATACTATAATTTGTGTTTAAGCGATAGCAATAGATATTACATTTATTTTATTTCTATCCAAGGAGACAGGTTTGGGATTTCTTAAAGGAATTAGGAAATACAAAGTGAGAGGTTTAATGGGCCTGAGATGAGTCGGCTGTGGACTGGGGCTCCCTGGGGCTTCCACATGGGGACACAGTCAGCTGGAATGGGGGGGGGCTGCCCAGTCCACATCAGCTCTGTGAGAACTGACAGAGAGATGTGGTAGAACATTGCAGGATAAACAGCAAAGGTCCAGCTAGGTGGGGGGACACGGTGGGCAGCTTGACATGTGGTCCTTTTGATCCCTGGAAAGTGTCACTCCATCTGTGTCCCACGACACATCCAGAGGAGGGAGACCTACAGGATGGAAACCAGAAGCAGTGTGAATGTCCATCAAAGAAAGGGAAAGTAGGAAAATTGAGTGGCATATCTCACAGAAGACCACCTTGTCAATCTGGGTGTGGCCAGACCTCCGAAATGCAGAATGGTGGGGAAAGGCGGGAAGGAGATTTATAGATTTCAACACTCATGTGCAGCCACAGAAAGTGGATGTGGGTGCTACCGTGCATCTGGAAGACCAACAGCAGAGGGGTCCACCTTGGGAAAGAGGGCGTGGAGGGGGACCTGGAAGGTCCTCCTCCCAGAGGAGGAACTGGGAAGTGGCTGTGGTGGAGAACTTGCTCAGAGCACTCCAGGTTCAATTTGTTTGGACGATGAGGGGCCAATGGGAACACAGCCTTAAATGAACCAGCTCCTTCAAATAGGAGTGCGGAATCCTTGACTTTAAAAGTATCTCTGGCAAGTGTTATTTATCTATTTTTAATGAACGTTCAAGACTTAGATATTTGGTTTCACAACCCCTCCCTCACATGCACGCATGCATGTGTGTGTGTGTGTGTGTGTGTGTATATGTGTGTGTGTGTCCTTCAAATAATAACATTGCGGAGTGCCTCAGATACCCCTGTACCTGGGAAGGCTCCCTGGGACTGAAGGGAATGTCTGCACGCAGAGTTGTCCACACAGAAAGCCAGGTCCTAAATTTCATGATGGAGACCGGAAGGTTGCATTCGGTAGTTTTGTGGATGGCAAGCTCTGGTCAGTTGATCTGCGCAAAACTGGGCAGCAGATCATCTTCCTGAGCCCTTGGATGTGAAGGGCAGAGAGGGCTTTGGTAGAAGAAGAGATTGGACTACGTAACGGAGGTGATGTGGATGCTGCAGGGAGAGGAGGGGTAAGACTGGCTAGGGAAGGGTCAGAGGTATGTCATTATCTCAGTGACATTGAAGAGAGAGGTGCTGGGGTGTGGGCACTGGCCTGAATAAGGCTGGTGCCCTCTGAACCAAAGCCCAACACTATCACAGCAATTGTCAACCCARGATCCAGGCTTCAAATTTTCAGTGGAATCCAATATCCCCTATTTTCAATGACAGATCTGGATCATCATCATCATCATCATCATCATCATCATCATCATCATCATCATCATCATCACTTACTGCTGCTACTACTTAATTTATTCAAATTATTTGCATAACTTTTGAATACAGTGCACAGATCTTGGGCTCTGTTGGACTTCAAATTGTGCATCAAGACTAGTAGGTCCCAGGGATTTACTTATGGGTACAATAGAAGGGACCCCTGAAATGGCCCTGTCTGGTTCTTACAACCACACATCTACTCCTTAGCCACTTGATCCTAGCCAAGTATTTTAGAGTCTGAGCCTCCATTGGCTTTTGAGTCAAATGAGACTCTTTGGCCCCAGATCCTGGGCCGTGGGGAATGTTAAATAATGCTGCCTAACCGGAAGAAAGCCTGCAGCACTGTGCTACGCGTACGCCGAGAGGCAGTGCCGCGAGAAGGTTTTATAAACATGGTGTCAATGTAAACTCCATCCGGCAATCCCTGTCTTCATTCTCATCCGGGTAATGTTCCCAAGAATTCCTCTTGTATGGATCAAAACAGGCAACACCAGCATCCAGACTCCATTGAAAACTATTTCCGTGTCGCCAGCCAGGATGCCAGCATAGCTAAGACCTCATCTTCTGCAAGTTCCTGTGCCCATCTGTCACCAGAGAGGGACACTGAGACAGGAGTCACCTCTTGGTCTGAGTTCTCATTGGTAACACCACCTGGGACTGTTTTGCTGACAGCTGGTCTCAGCTGGCTGAGACCACACCAGAGGAGGGACTCAGTGAGTGACCTGTGGAGAAGAAGATTCCAGTGGCAAGAGGCCTGCGCATTAAGCTGTTGACAAGGAATTAGCAGGGGTGACAGTCTTTGATTTGGAGTGTCCGAAGGGTGGCTATGTAAAACTGAACTAAGACTCAATGCGCTGTAGTCGCCCGGCAGCCTGAGTGGGACCATCTTACAAGCTGAGATTTCAGAACCAAGAACCAATGGCTCTTCCAGGGACATCAGCGACCCACAGCAGAATCTGACTACATGTCCTGTGTCAAGGTTCTAACTCATTCTTCTAGAACATTCCAGCAACGAAGCAGGACAGTCACTTCTGTCACCTCTGTGTATCGCAGACTGAGGATTCATCTATGACCCAAGCAGGCAGCAGTATCCTCCTTGGGTATGTCTGTTAATATTAGGTCAGGGTAGGATCAAATAGATAGGATGACAGAGCCTGGCCCTCACCCACCCACCGCAGGCTCAGGTAGCCTGTGGCCTGGCCTGAACAATTCATAATCTTGGCACCTGGATGGTAGGTTCCGCCTTTTCTCCAGTCCCATAAATTAATTCCCTAATACATAATTAACTAGAAGTTGAAAGGTGAAGTTGAACTTGACCAATTTACTCTTCTGAAACTGGTTCGGTTCAGATCATGTGATCTTAATTCTTTCCGTGTGACCAGGTGATGGGGAAGGAAGAATCAGGGGAGGGAAATGCACAGATTAATTTCATTCCTTAACCTCCCTAATGYGCCTGCTTGCTTGCATCGTGTTGCAGACAGCAGATCATCACATGATTTATGGGACTGACCGCTGCCTGCATCTCTCAGGCTAATGACACACACACTGGAGTCATTGATTTGTATGAGTAGCCCCCACTCTTCATTTATCACAATTTAATGTAAGAGTTTGCAATGCAGAAAAAAAATCCACATGGGAAACAGGGACCTATAGGCCCAGCCGCTAACCAGTTATGAATCATTTGCTGCCTTTAATATATAGACTGTTCTATTCTAGAAAATGCCCCCTAAGGTCATCGTCTCCTCCTGAACATCCCGACAATTAAAGTCCCCAAGAAGCTGTTTTAAGATGCATGACCCACCGGCACCTTTGTTAGCTCACACTATCTTGTAATGCATGCTATTGATTTGCGTCTGAACTCTCCGGAACCCTTCATAAGCCATAACCCGTGAACGTTTCTAAGGGTGGGGCTGGATGAGCAGCTTCTGGATGGACAGGTCAGCCAGGCTGCACATGGGTCTAGGGAATGACCCCTTCTCCACGCAAGCACTGTTCGCAAGCCAAAAGTTACCTGTAGCTCTGAGCGCTGGGGCTATTCACATGACCCAGATTAAAAATACTTAAAACATAGGACTTTTTACATCTGATTATTAAAAGTGCCAACAATCAATAATTTGGAAAATTCAGAAAAGGCACTCGATACAGTTGAACAGTAATGTGAGAACACCTTGGACTTCCGTTGGGGTGACACCCGCCCCCCCCCCTAGTCATGAGCAGTCTGGCCTATCTTCCAGTAGGGACACATTTATTATATATTGCATGTTCCATTTTAAGCACACATGACTTGGTACTTTTCTTGTTGCTATAACAAATACTGGAGGCTTTGAAGTCCATGATCAGATGGGTGTGTCTGGTGACATTCTTCTTGCTAGTGCAGACCCTCTGAAGAATGCTTAGAGTCCTATGGGAACCACAGACAGCCAGGCTGGCTTTCCTATGAGCCCAGGAATGGGTAACCCCATTTATGAGGGTAGAATACCTCTGATGTCAGAACCTCAACTCTTCAATGGTCCCACCTGAACCAACCTCGCTTTTTACCTCACAATGATCAGAACCATAGCACAACTATATGTCCTTAAATGTTTGCACAACTCTGAAAAGACAAAATCCATACCTTTGAAGACGCATACATATGTAGACCTCTTGACCATGTCTCAAAGCTCTTTTATGGTGGAAGAGTAGCCTTGGATAAAGTGTTTCAGATCAGATAGATCATAGACCTGTTGGACAAGGAAGACACTTGGGAACCAGAGGAATAGTATCCTAGCGAAAGTGAGGACCAGCTCTCATTGCAAAACAACAGGTCCAGAGCAACAATTAACATCCTCACGTGGATGGCAGAAATCCCAGGAAGCCCCAACATGAGAAATAGTCTTCTCCAGGGATGAGCACACCAACTGAATATCCAATATCAAATGGTCAGCTCTGAAAACATACATACAAGTGATGGTACACAGACTGAGTAGGTTATGTTTATGTATTTAGGTGTGTGTGTGTGTGTGTGTGTGTGTGTGTGTGTGTGTGTGTGTTTGTGTTAGTCAGGGTTCCTATTCCAGCACAAACATCATGACCAAGAAGCCAGTTGGGGAGGAAAGGGTTTATTCAGCTTACACTTCCACACAGCTGTTCATCACCAAAGGAAATCAGGACTGGAACTCAAGCAGGTCAGGAAGCATGAGCTGATGCAGAGGCCATGGAGAGATGTTTCTTACTGACTTGCTTCCTCTAGCTTGCTCAGCTTATAGAACCCAAGACTACCAGCCCAGAGATGGCACCACTCACAAGGGGCCCTCCCCCCTTGATCACTAATTGAGAAAATGCCCCACAGCTGGATCTCATGGAGGCACTTCCCCGACTGAAGCTCCTTTCTCTGTGATAACTCCAGCCTGTGTCAAGTAGACACCAAAAACCATCCAGTACAGTGTGTGTGTCAACAGTTACTGAAAAAAGAGGTCATGAATTTGAAAGAAAGCAGAGAGGAGTACATGGGAGGGCTTGGAGAAGGGAAAGGAATGTGGATATAACATAATATTATAATCTCATAATATATAATAGTATAATCTCCATGTGGCCCAGCCTCCTGATTGTATTCTGGAGAAGTACCAAATCCTGTCTTTATAATGGGAAACTGTATTCATTTTTGGCTTTTTTTTTCTATTGCTGTTACAGAATTCCTGGGGAAGTCAACTTAAAGAAAGAGTTACTTTGGCTCACAGTTTCACGGGGTTTTATTCCAGGGTCCCTTCGCTCTGTGTTTATGGGCTTGCATCGAAGTAAAGCATTGTGTTAATGAAGCAAAGCTGCCCACCCTTATAGCTGGGGAGTGGAGAGTCAGAGAAGGTGAGATAAGTGCTACCTACCCTTCAAAGGGTCACCGTCAAAGGCTGTGACCTTCTTCTTTCAGCCACACACCTGCCTGTAATGTTGTCATATTAGGCCCCCATAAGGGAATCGACACCCATCTATGACATCAAAGCCATCATGAGCCAATCGCTATCCCTAAACCATCATTTGCCCACCAAAACCAATACAGGAGTCTTTGTGGGGACAATTCAGATGCAAGCCATAAACCATAAACGTGTGTTGGTGTAACAGAACGCAGGCAGCTGCACCCAAACTAAACTCCAGTGTGAGGCACTAGTTACTGGTGGCTCCCACCTGGCTAACGAGAGCGCATGAACCACACAGTCTGCCAAGTCTTCTGACTCACTGGGGAAGAGCATGGGCAGAGCCAAGAGGAATGCACATGCTTATAGACCAAGGAACTCTCCAGAAGGGGCACTGGCACCCTGGGCAGCAATAGGAGTTTTGTGCACCCCGGTATGGCTTAGACATCGGGTTCAGTATCAAAAGTAAGAATCTCGTCAAAATTTTGGATGCAGGACAGGGAAGGAGAGCTTTCTGTTCACCATATTTATTGGGCAATGGTATAAAAATCTCTTATGATAGGGTCATAGACTCTAGAGACCTGGAGAGCATGAGTAACAACAGAGCCCCTGTTATTAACGCCGTGGTGTTCTGCACTGGAATGATGTTGAGTAGAGCTTTCACGCTTCTCCGTGAGTGGGTAGGGGTGAGGGAAGAGAGAGGAGAGAGGTCGAGATAGGAAGGGGGATGGGGATGCAGGGAGAGATGAATGGAGGAAAGCCAAAGAAGAGAGACAGGGAAGGGGTGGGGAAGGGGGAGGAATGGGAGCCAGAGAATATCCTAAAAATCTCATGTGTTGAAAACCAGAATAAACCTTTCTCCATCTAAAGCAATCACCTCAGGTGTTTGGCTACATTAGTGGCCTCTACAGGGCCTCCTCACTGGGAGTCACGCCCTGCATGGCCTCGGAGGCTGTCTGGAACTTGGACAGGGGTCTCTATAAYCCCTTCAATCCTGCGGCTTTCATGTGTGAGAGACCAGTACCAGTTGGGTCCTGCTGCTGGTGGGAGGTGTCACCTGGTCCTAGGCTGTGTGGCCTTGACATGTGCTGACATCCAACGCAGGGAAAACAGTTCCCTCTAGCTGTTTCTGAGGAGGGCGATCCTGCTGCTGTATTGTCACCTCAAACTCTCTCCTTTCAAATGAATTTGCATTTTCAAAATTTGGAGACTTCAGCAGGTAGGATCTTGCCCTGGGGTCACTTATTCCTATTGTCCCAGTGTAGAGCTGTGTCTTTATTTGACTTAGTGTGTGTGTGTGTGTGTGTGTGTGTGTGTGTATGTGTTTCTGTGTGTCTGTGTATGTGTTGGACCCCCCCCCCCCAAGAACTGGAGTTGCAGATGGGTCTGAGCTGTCATGTGGGTGCTGGGAATCAAACCAAATCCTCTACGAGAACAGCTAGTGAGTGACCTTAACCATTGAACCATCTCTCCAGGCCCTACATTCTCTTTAATGGTGTTAAATCCTTTAAAAATACAGCTGCTTTCTATATACCCAGTACTGCCTGTGCCCTGGACTATTTGTTGCCCGAACTAACCTGCCCTTGCGGGTTGGAGGTGGAATCAAGGACACAGACTCCGGGAGCAGGTAAGAAATGCCGAAGCAAACTGAACGCTGCTGTAAGCTCCTTTAATACCCTCCACGGGTGCCCCGTTGGTCCCAAGAAAGCATCTCTTCTAAACTGCAGTTCTTGATTGGCTTGCACCAGCAATCCTCGGTCTCTCAGGTAGTCTTCAGTTAGGTCCTCCTGCAGGAAATACCTTTGCAGCTGCGCATCCGCCCCCCCCCCCCCCCCCCCCCCGGCATTCACGCAGAGGCGGCCTCGCCTTTCTTCCTATAGTCCGGCACTGTCTTTATCTTTCAGCTGCTCAGGGGCAAGAAGTAGGTACGAGGGAAAACCAGGTTGGGACCTGGTTAGAGAAATCTGCAGGCGAAGGGTTGAAAGACAAACCCAAGACACGGGCAGAGGCGAAAGGTGAGGGTGACATCAGGTTTCCGCGAGGAGACAGCTTGTTTTTACCTCCTCCACGGAGTCCTGGGGTAGGGGTGGGGCTCTGTTAAAAGAGTGAGCTCAGTCTGTGAGTCCGCAGAGAGGAAGCTGTACCCTCCTCATAGGCACAGCTATATCACAACACGTGCTTTTGCTATTACACAAATGATAGACTTTCCAGTTTAGGGTAGTTTTATTTTTAGCAACGTACTTGTACATGTGAGGGCGGTAAGAAAATATAATGAATGGGATGAATGAATGAATGAATGAATGAATGAATGAATGAAATGCTACCCAGCAGTGGTGGATGTGACCCAGAGATGAGGCAAGCACTGTGAGAGAGACGAGGACCAACAACAGACAAGAGGGTGGGGCTCCATCCTGAAGTCACCCACGCTTAGATCCCGTTTTCCCATCTCACCAAACCCTAGTACAGAGCAGGGGCTACTAGGCATAGCGACAGCAAGGACCGCGACTAGCATGGAGAGGACAGAGGGGACAGCAACCATTATGCCCAGAAGGCACAGTCCCTGGCACAGCCTCCTCCCTTGATTGGTATCTGACTGCACACCCATAATGTCACCTGATTCTGCATCTTCCAGAGGAACAATCTGGGCCTGAGATGCTGTGCTGTACTTTGCTAACAGCTATGGTTTGACGGGCACTAGAAAGCTGGGGAGGACACAGGCTTCCCAGAGTGAGTCAATCCTGGCCCTGCTCAGCCGGCAAGGTCTAGTGATGATGGCCCAAGTCCTTCTGCCTTCAGCTAATTAGCCTGGATCCGCTGCTGTGGACTCTCAACTGCACCAGGGCAGGATGCCTTTCTGCTGTGTCCGTGTGCCTTAAGTCCGGGTGCATAACATGGTCCCTAGACATTACAAAAGACAGTTTCTTCTTCCCACTAAGTTATCCTGTGAAGATGCTGTATGGAGGAAAATGGACTCCAACCGACATTTGTGACCTTCGTTTTGTTGTTAGATCAAGGGCCTTTTACATGCTAGGCAAGCACTGTACCACTGAGCCACGCCCCCAGCCCCTCCCTGGGGGAATCTAGGCAGGGCTCTACCACCAAGCCATGCCCCCAGCCCCTCACTGGGGGATTCTAGGCAGGGGCTCTACCACTGAGCCACAACCCAGCCCTTCACTGGGGGATTCTAGGCAGAGGCTCTACCACTGAGCCACGCCCCCAGCCCCTCACTGGGGGATTCTAGGCAGGGGCTCTACCACTGAGCCACGCCCCCAGCCCCTCACTGAGGGATTCTAGGCAGAGGCTCTACCACTGAGCCACGCCCCCAGCCCCTCACTGGGGGATTCTAGGCAGGGGCTCTACCACTGAGCCACGCCCTCAGCCCCTCACTGGGTGACTCCAGGCTTTTGCTCTACCACTGAACCACAGACCGTCAAGGTTGAGCTCTAAGCAAGCGCTGTACCACTGAGCCACCCCCACATCCGTAACAATCGACTCTAGGTAGGCACTCTACCACTTAGCTGCATCCCTAGCCCTGCCAGTTTTTGAAAAGCAGGTCTTCCTGTCTGAGTGCCTACTGTGAAGATTAAACACAGCCATAAACACAGCAGAGGTCTGGGGAGTTTAAATAACTGCACAGATCTGAGGCCTGAGGTGTGTTGTTACAGTCATGGTGCATTAGGAAGCAACAAGGCCATTTAAATGGCACGAGTTTAGAAAAATGGAGAAGAGAAATGTTCAACCCCCATGCTCCTCCTGCTACCACTCCCTGTGTGGTCCCAGAAGGTCTATGCCTGCAGGGTATGTTGGGGGAAGACATTTTACATTATCTTCATCAGAGCCTATCAAGAGGAAACTTGCAGACCATGATATCATGGGTGACGTTAACATTGACATTAATAAGTAGGATGTCTACCGGAGAAGGATGTCCTCCATCTTGGTCTTGATGACTGCTTATTCTCTTGGCTTTCTTCTGGAAGAATGGTTGGTTGGCCTTGTGCATTTGTGGGAAGTTGTGCTGCCTGGATGTAAACTGTGACCTTTARCTTACCAACTGTGACTCTGGGGAAATCATTTATAGCCCCACTAATCCTCAGTTTCCTAATCTATAAAATCAGCACGAAATGGAAACAGACTCAGGCTATTGCTTTGAGGAACTTAATGAAACAGAATCACCCTGTGCATTTATGACTAGGTGGTCCCTGAACCCCCACTGGATACCAAAACCTCTAGATGCTTACAAGACACAATTATACACTACTCACACGTATAAGCTCTATGTGTTAAATCATCTATTGAGTACTTAGAACATCTACTATAATGTAATGCTGCATAAATAGGTGTTGAACTGTATTGTGTATTGAATAACAAGAGAAAACCATTTTCGTTCCAAGTCTGTTTAAACTCAAGATGAGACTATAGGCTCTGTCAGCAATTTGTTTTGGCTAAAAAGACAAATGGGAAAATATTCTAAAATATCAAAACTCCATTGTAGCGGGACACACCTGTAGTCCCATCATCCAAAGAGTAGAGGTTGGGGGGGGGTCATGGCTACAAAGCTAGTCTGGGCTACTCAGTGAAAACTGAGAGTAGAGAAGGTAGCTCAGTGGTAGAGGTCTTGCCTACCATGCATGAGGCCCTGGGTTTTGTCTTAAGAATAGAAAAATGAATCGTATCAATAAAAAGAACCAATATATCCAAAGTGTTTTTATTATATGACATTTAATTTGTGATCAAATCATATCAATTAAAAGAACCAATATATCCAAAGTGTTTTTATTATATGACATTTAACTTGTGATCACTGGTGATGTCACTTTGTGCCACCTTCCCCTTCACAGCAGTGATAAGAAGGACATTTGCCTTCTATGACCTCAACATAGTTATATTTATATGTATATGCGTATATGTGTATGCGTATATGTATCTGATGTATATGTATATCTGTATGTGTATGCACATGCGTATGTATATGAAGTATATGTATATGTATGTGTATGTGTGTGTATGTGTATATGTATATATATGGCTAGTGTTTTATATATATATATGTAGTTATACATATAGTTTTGTGTTTATAGTTATATATCTGACCAGTACTCCTCAAGAGTGTGTGGCAACAGCAGCAAGCAAGCCGGAAACACTGAGACATCATCACAGACCAGAGGAACTTAAGGAGACATGACAACTCGATACAAACCTGAGCTCTTAGATGGAACCCCATGACAGAAAGGGGGATTAAAGGAAAACCTGTCCAAAATAAGGTTGATGTTTAGTAAGTAACATAATCATGTTCATTCGATTTGACAAATACAAAGTCGTCAAATGAAGCTTTGGTATTGGAGAGAGAGGAGTAAAGGCATGTAGGAAATCTTAGTAATATCTTTCAGCTCATCTGCTAATCTGACATGGGTATGAAATGATTCTTCATAAAAATGAAAGCAGGGAAAATAAGTCGCTGCACAAGTACTACCTGAGGGAAATCTGGGCCAGCCACATTAGTAGCAGATAAGTACACTTAAAATCAAAGAACACTGCTAGTCGGAAAGAGGTACATGTGCAGACATAGCAATACATTTGCCAAACAGCATGGTATATCCAGGCACACGGGCACTTAATAACACGGCAAGGGGCTGAGGGTGTAGACCAGACCACATGGTTATCACACACCAGATCCCAGGCTCTGTCTCCAGTATAGCAAATAGCAACAATAGCAAGATGGCTTTAAAGAAACATCAAAACAAAGACAAAAAGAACCCAAAAGAGAATGGGGAAGAAGAGAAGGAGGAGAGGGAGGGAGAGGAGAAGGA
>BDUI01001697.1:122813-137967 GCA_002335545.1 Apodemus speciosus | reverse complement strand
TGTGTGTGTGTGTGTGTGTGTGTCACCAATACAGTTTTTGTCTGTTATGCTCTCACCCCAACTTTTCTATAAGCACTGAGGTTTTTCCTTGCGAGATTTAAAATAGCATCGTGCTTTTCAGGAATATGCACCCTGTTACAGCAGAACTAATTGCAATCATCTTAATAGATACAGAAAAAGCATTGGACAAAATTCAGCACCAATTCAAGACAAGAAACTCTCAGCAAAGGCGGAATACAGATGGTGCCTGACTTACTATGTTTCAACTTATAAATTCTTGACTTCGGGGATGGTGTGAAAGTGACATGGATTCAGTGGAAACTGTACTTTGAATTTTGAATTTTAATCCTTTCCCAGGCTAGGGACATGCTGTGACACTCTCTAGTGATGCTAGGTAGGAATGGCAAGTTCCCAGTCGGCAGGTGGTCTCTGGATAAACAACTGATGCTCTGCGGTGCACTGCCTGCTAATCCAGGGGGTTTGCTAGGTTAATCTATGCCTTGTTTCCCTCCTGCACAGTATACACTACCGCTTGTGCTGCTGGAAGCAGGCCCCTCACAAATGCAGGGAAGAGTCATATCTGTGGAAGGGGACATCCTGGACCAGATTAACAGTGTCTATAAAGAAGCGACTCTTCATGCTATATGTAGTTACAGAATATTGAATGCCTCTCTTAATATGGGAAACAGGCAAAAGTGTCTGAAGACTAGCTCCATGAAAATTTGTAAGAGCTGTCCCCTTCAGTACAGTAAGGCAAAATACATATACATACACACAAACACACACACACACACACACACACACACACACACATGGGCACCTACATAAGCACATCTGCACATACTCATACATAAATGCACAAATAAATGATGCATAGGTAATATGACAATCTATGAAGAAAGTCCAAATAATATATCAAAATCAGGATTAATAAATGAATTTAGTGATGTAGTCAAAATAAAATGCTGTAATAATTTTTAATAATAATAATAATAATAATAATATATCAGACAGAAATATTTAAAATAGTATCAAACCCTTTTGAATAATAGTTAGGCATGACAGCATCTACTCTAATCCCAACTCAGAGGAATTTGAGGCAGAAGGATCATGAGTTGAAGGTCAACGTGAACTACATAGTGAGTTCTAGACCAGCCTGGCCTTCACAGTGAGCCCTTATCTTAAAAGCAAACTAGTGTGTTGTAATATATCAAAAGTCTGTGGGCTGGAGATGTGGCCCGGTTTGAAGAGTGCTTTCCTAGGATTCATGAGGTTTGGTCTCCGCATCGCATAATGGCAGATATGGTGGTGCACACCTGTGAAGCCAGCCCTCAGCAGCTGCAGCCAGGGGGCTGAGAAGCTCAGGTTCTCCTCAGCTGCACAGCAAGTTTAAAGCCAGCCCAGGCTGCATAAGACATATACATATACGCATACACACACACACATATAAACACATTACATATCCATCATATACACATATACATATATATTTTATACATATATATGTACATATATATGTAATGATTTATATAGACATCTATGTTTAAGGATGTACACATAAGTGTATATATAAGAATATATTTACATATGTATATATCTTATATATCTTTCTGTGTAATGGTGTAATCAACATAGTGTTTAGAAATAAATGAATAATAGAATCCTAAGAGAGGAAGTGTAACTTACTACTGAGATAAGGTAGGAAAATGACACTGACTATGCTGTATAGAAGGATGGAACACCCAAAAATATTAGGATTTACTTTGTCTCAAATTAATCTGTAGATTTAACAGCTTGGGCAAAATCCCTTAAGAGTTTTGATAAATTGAGTCTAAATGTAATACGGAAATGCACATGTGTAGGAATAAGATGGACGATAAAGCCAAAGCAGAGAGACTCGAGCTCCTCGTTTTAAGAATGGCTGTAAAGCTAAGCAATGCGGATACTTGGCACTGATGTCGCACAGAAGAAAACAGATGAACTAAACAAAATGGAGAGCTCAGGGAGGAAATATATTCTTTTGTGAGATGGAATCTTGACAAGGATTCCAAGATGGTCAAGGGAGAAAGAAACCTATATGGTAAACTGCGATAGAGCCACAGATCTGTATGAACAATACAGATGTCCTCTCTCAAATCATGCTATACACAGAACTAAACAGAAGAAAATTAAGAAGAAAATCCTATAACATACATCAGATAAACTAGAACAAATCCTAATAGGAAAGACTGGAAAAATGGACTTAAGGAAATTTCAAACTTTTACTTGTCAAGAAAAATAGTTTTAAAAACAAATTGACAAGGTAAAACAAGTGAAAATATTTGGGAACTTTATCTGAAGATTGGAACTGAAGGTGTAGCCTAGTGGTAGAGCTACTAGTGATGACCTGTGGGCGTGGCTCAGTGGTAGAGCCCCTGCCTAGAATCCCCCAGTGAGGGACTGGAGCGTGGCTCAGTGGTAGAGCCCTGCCTAGAATCCCCCAGGGAGGGGCTGGGGGCGTGGCTCAGTGGTAGAGCCCCTGACTAGACTCCCCCAGGGAGGGGCTGGGGGCGTGGCTCAGTGGTAGAGCCCCTGCCTAGAATCCCCCAGTGAAGGGCTGGGKCGTGGCTCAGTGGTAGAGCCCCTGTCTAGACTCCCCCAGGGAGGGGCTGGGGCATGGCTCAGTGGTAGAGCCCCTGTCTAGAATCCCCCAGTGAGGGGCTGGGGCATGGCTCAGTGATAGAGCCCCTGCCTAGAATCCCCCAGTGAGGGGCTGGGGCGTGGCTCAGTGGTAGAGCCCCTGCCTAGAATCCCCCAGTGAGGGGNTAGAGCCCCTGCCTAGAATCCCCCAGTGAGGGGCTGGGGCGTGGCTCAGTGGTAGAGCCCCTGCCTAGAATCCCCCAGTGAGGGGCTGGGGGCGTGGCTCAGTAGTAGAGCCCTTACCTGGCATCAGAAAGACTGTGCATCCATCCTAATACTAAAAATAATAAACACACACACACACAGAGATATATACAATGTATGTGTATGAAGAACGTATGTATATATAAATAAAGAACTTGAACAGCTTAAATATGAGAAAACAAGCAACTCAAACAGACTAAATATCCACCAACCAAAAGATGTTTAGAGGTCAAGAACATGAATACAGATCCAACACCATTAGCTTTCAAATAAATGCACTATCACCCTTGATTTATCTCAGCTATAAGACGGTAAAGCCAGGAAGAACGACAATACTAAGTGTTGGCAAAGACATGGAGCAACTAGAGCTCATATAGTACCAGTGGCCTCTTTGGCCCAGAAATCAAGCTACAGAGTGTTTTTCTAAGACAAATCCAGCATATTTTAACACACACACACACACACACACACACACACACACACACACACACATTGTATTTAAGTGCTCACGGTAGTTTTATTCAGAGAGTCCTCAAGCTGGGACCTACAAAGGCATCCAAGATGGGGAAACAGAGCAACCATTTGGTTGTTCATCCAGAGCGGACTAATACTCTGCAATAAATAAAAACCAACTTACTAAATAGACGCCAAGTTGATGCAATCTCTTTTAAAAGCATGTGGAAAAGAACCCAACCCACGCTATGATTTTACCTGTCTGAAATTCTTTTTAAAAAAAAAAAAAAAAAGTCAGACTGACAAAAAGATGGTGACCGAGATGCCAGTGATTGTTCGGGTACTTTTAAAGGGTGAAACGGGGCATAACAGAGGATCTTTGTGGGTGATAGAAATGTTCTCAGTCTTGACTATGTAGCTAGAATCATAGCTGTGTGTGTTTTTTAAAAATTAACAAATCAGGCTGTTTATCTTCAATAAAAATGATTCCTTTTTTTTCCCAGAAAGTATCCTGTGCACTGGGAGTCTTGCAACTAGGAAGGGGACTCCAGCCAAAGACCTCCTAGAACATCTGTCTGAACAGATGTTTTCTGTGACGGGTACTGGGGCTCAGTGTGTTAAGGAAAACTCCTTGGGCAGACAGGGCAGGTTGTAGCCGGCTTCAGGCGGCGAAATGAATGCTAGGTTTTTCCAGATGAGCTGGGTTTGATCTTGGCTCTTCTTTTCAACTTGACATGCGTGTTGGCAAGCTCCTTGGCTTTCTTGAGCCTTGCATTTCATCTCCCTGCCTGTATAATGGGTGTCGAATTCTCTCTCTACCCAACTCACACAGACTGTCCTGCCAATCATCTGAGTTGAGGGGGGGGGGATGTAAAAAAACTCTGAGAACTTCAAAGTACTCTGCACATGCGTAAAGAGGAACACAGAGTCCAGCATGGAAGACAGCAAAATGAGTTCTAGTTCTCAGAGACCACAGACACTTGTAAAATTACTGTTCACAGGAAGAGAGAGGGGAATCTCCCTCCTTTCCACTGGATATTTTGCTACCTTGGGGGGGGGGGGTTCACTGGGTTTATTTAGATTTGAGGATGTTGCCCGAAACCCTGTAGCCGAAAGAGAACCAAGTTTCCAGGGATGGAAGCCCTTCTGGGCCAAACTAGATGAAGTCGTTATCCTACAAAAAGGTGATAACAGTTCAGCTCACACTAATCCACTGCTAATCCCTTCAAGGGTCTGGAAAGACATCAGGGAATAAAAGGCCACTGCCACTTCATACACTGCATCTTATGGGTGGATTTGTCAAACTCCTCCGGCCGGTGTGTCTGTCTGCTTGTCCAGATGTGACAGGCACAGTGCGAAAGGAGGAAGAACCACCTCTTAGCATATCTGGGAGCAGGGAACTCTCATGGCCTCCCCCTTAGGACTTGAATTTGGAATAAAAAATGCACTACTAACGCTCTTGGGCAGCCATGCCTCCAAACTGCTAACAGATACCCAGCTCATGCCATGCTTGCTTGATACGGGCCGAGAAGAGGCACAGCTGGCTTGAACCCCAGGAAACCTGGCTCTGGGGGTTCTGCAGTCCCCTGATCTCTAAGGAGAGAATGTATTGCCCACTCCTCTGCTACAGACTCCTCTGAGCCTCCTTGCTACTTTTCTGGGGTTTGTTACCTGTAATTTAAACGAGACAGACAGCATCCAGAGATTTAAAGAATGATGCCAAGTGCCAAGGAGAGTATGTGGCCCTTCTTAAGCCATTTAGAAAAAAAAAAATCAGACTCCATTCCCTTTCCTAAGCATACATATCAAGTGACTTTCCTGGGCACACTATGGGCACAGATCTCAGAAGATGTTTAACTGATGGGCGTGGATTTCCAGGTTGTTCTTGCTAGGTAGGCATAGCCAAGACCACTGCAGAGGGAGCTTGTGGGTGGGAAACATGGTCTCCACCGTGAGGCAGGGAAGCCCTTGCTCTGCCCAGAATGAGATTCTCACACAGACAAGTGGTAACCACGTCCGGGTAGGGTTTGTGCCCCTCAAAAACATACCAAGGCTCTGTCTCCAGAGTAAGAGTGCTGGAGTGTGGGACAAGCTTCTGGAGACATTTGGGGTTCTGAAGGGGTCGGGGCCTCCAGGAAGGAATTAATGTAGTTCTCTTAGTCATGCAATTGTTCTCAGAAGAGGAGATTGCCTCTGTCCTCATGCCTGCATACATCTGCCGTCCTCTTGACCTTTCTGCTGTCCCACAGGAAGCACTCCTCTCCTTCCCAGAAGTTGAGCAAACATCATTTTCTTGGACCTGAAGAACTGTAGGCTGAACAGTCTTTGGGGAGTGGGGGTGAGATTGAAACATGGTCTCACTGTGCAGCCCTGGCTGGGATGGAATTAATAGAGGTCCTTTATCCTCTGCTTTCTGGGTGATGGGCTTAAAGCCACCACACTCTGCTAAAGAGACTTGTTTTTTTCTCTATGAATTAYCCAGTGTCAGGTAATTTATTATAGCACCAGAAAACAGACTAAGATAGTAAGCTATAGCCACTGGCACCAACGGGTCTTCCTTCTGGTTCCAGATATATACACATACACATACACATACACATACACATACACATACACATACACATACACATACACATACACATACACATACACATACACAAACACATACACATACACATACACATACACATANACACATACACATACACATACACATACACATACACAAACACATACACATACACATACACAAACACAAACACATACACAAACACACATATACACATACACATACACAAACACAAACACATACACAAACACATACACATACACATACACATACACAAACACATACACATACACATACACATACACATACACATACACATACACAAACACAAACACATACACATACACATACACATACACATACACATACACATACACATACATATACATCTTATGCAGCATGAAGGGTGGCAAAAACAACTCAGGTGTCTGAAATCAGGAAACTCTTCACTCCATTATACTTTGAAATGTACTCTGAAAACTTCCAGAATAATGCTTTATACTTCAATCCCCAAAGGCTAAGCCTATTTGGTAGACTTTCCTGGTAGCAAGCTGCTTGGTGGCAGCCGGCGAGTGAGGGACAGGTAGGCAACTCTCTTGAGCCTCTTTTGACGGGACAGACAGCGGTCATCAGTCTGCCCAGCACCGACATAAAGCGACCAGCCCTCTGCACACTGTGATATTACAGTAGGTATCACAAACACACTGCTACCCAGTCCTGGCCCTTTGGCCTCTGCCCATGGACTGCCCCTGCTCCGCTCGAACGCGGCACCCACGAGTTCATCGTCCGCGGTTATGTTCAGTAACTACAAATTGAACATTATCTCAATTAACCGGGTACCTCCAGGACATCTCCCAGCCGACTATTCCGGCCCAATTGTCCGCACCGTCATCAGGCCCTAATCAACTAATGATGGCTGAAAATGAGGGAGGCCCATCCCAATAAATTCGCAGGAAAGCCATTTTTCTCTTTTAATGCCCCTCTCCCTCCTCTTCTTTCTTCCCACGGCACAATGCAGTAAATTAATGTCACCRCGGTTATTACACTACGGCTGCTATGCAAGTATTCAAGAGACGGCCCTGGAATATTTTACTCCAGCATTTATTTGTCCATAAAATAAAATGGGATTTATGGTGTGACTCTCCAGTTTGAGGGTTGCATGGACGGCAGCTGGGGCACATCCTCATCTCCTCCACAGGTAAAAGATATAGCGACACTTCTTCAGAACAGAAGCATGGTGAGCACGGGGTCCTGAGGTAGGAGGGGGCGCTTCTCCCTTAGGATTCACTGAGGGACCTGCTGGAGAGGATTTCGGTCTAAGGAGCTAGGTGACTTTGAGAGGAGAGATTCTAGTGTACAGGAAAGGCTGCAGCCCAGCGGGCCTCTCCTCATGTTGAAAGCTTACTGTAATTTCTCCTGCAGTTATGGAAGCTGTTGTCTGGTTCCCTCACCACAGCAGGCCCCCGCGATGGGTTAGTTTTGGTCGCTTCTTTTTGTCTCTTGTGATCTGTTCTCAGTACCTGGGCAGCCACATCAGGGAGAGCCAGACAGAGCGAACAAGGCCCAGCAGTAGTTTGTTAAAATATGCCGCCTGTGTGAAACTCTTCCCGGGGAAGGCAGAAAGGCTCCACCTTGGAGAACGCGCTGGGAAATTATAATTCATTGATTTGGAAAGCCAATCATTTCGTATTTTGACTGCTGGCTTAGGAATATTCATATTTTACACCGCATTTAAATTTTCCTGTGCCATTAAAATCCCCGAGCTCTATAATTAGGCCTCTCCTGATAGTTACAGATGAGGTCTGTCTTCCAGGGAGAGTAACCAGGAGCCCCTGGAAGCCTGGGTGTGCGGGAGGGCATCCTCTAGGTGGTTGGCGGGCATTGCCAGCATCTCTCCCTTCTCTAGCAGGTAGCTTTCTTTAAGCACCCATTCTCCGTTCTCCGTGGGGATGAAGAACAGAGTCTCTAGAGAAGACTGCAGCCACCGCCTGCAGCCCTCTCTCGCCTGTTCTCTGTTCTCGGAGAGGCTCCTGTTTACCCACTCCAACACAAATTTGCATTCTGAAAGCTGAATCCTGGACGCCGATGATATTTATGAAATAAAATCCTGCCGGTTGCAGCATCTAAAACAGATGTGGCTCGCCACAGCGCTGTGTGTGTACAAAGCTGCTTTGCCCAGAAAGAAAGAAATAAAATGGGAGATTTCTCCAGAGGTAAATATTGTTTTAGGAAATGAAATATAACACAGGGCCATTCTGGTACTGTCCTTGTAAGCTGTGTCCTGTGGCTGACGAGATACCTCCCATCTGGGCCCACAGGGGTCCCACACACCATCTTCTGTATTTAGGGGAAAAAATGTGCTCCCCTGAACCTGAAGTCACTGAGCCTTGGGGTCCTGGCCACATCTCACTAGTCAGGTTTCTGCTGACAGCGACCAAAATATTGGGTAATGAAGATGGAAAGCCAATAAAGGGGGGGGGGGCATTAAGAATTGCTTAGAATGGATTCTGTATGCAATTACTTCCGTTTTTGCTAACTATTGTGTAAACAACACTTTTAACAAGGCAATTGGAATCTTGAAGACAATTCTGCTTAGTGATATAGCTTCAATTTATTATATGAGAATAACCGAAAACTTCGCTTCTGCTGCGTTGCAGTCAATTTCCAAGGCACGCACATTTCGAATGCGTGATTAATCATGAGTGCAGGGATTGTCAATAAGCACCCAAAGTCTCAGGCTGGAGAAGTCTGCTGGCTCGTTCAGTGTGGTCATCCTAATCCACCACAGCGGGGCAGGCATAGGCTCCAGCTCCACTCCTCCCTCCGGGGTCCACACACCACACAAGATCAGCTTTTCTCTCTGGGATTTCATCCAGCACATTCACAGAAGCACCGGACTCCACCCCAGCCCAGCAGTGGCCTCCGGAAGCACCGCCATGCATGGCGTGCCTGACAATTCCCAGCCATCAGTTCATGGAGGGACACTGTGGTAGATTGTCACCGTGGAAGGGAAAGACTTATCTTAAATTTGGACACTTCAAACAAAATCAAAACAGATGAAAGGGGGGGGGGGAAAGAAATCAGTTGGGTCAATTTGAACAAATGTGCCTTATTTTCTTGTACTGTCTTTGCTGTTGTTCTAGTTTTGCTTCTTTGAGTGGTTGGTGGGGTTTTGGTGGTGGCAGTGGTCTGGTTTACTTTGGAGACAAGGTCTGTATATAGCCTAGATTGGCTTCACCATCCTCCATCTGCTGGCAGGCCTTCCCAACTCCCTTTCATCTCGAAACTAGGAAACTTGAGTAGCAGAAAAGATGGCTTAGTGGTTATGAGCACTTCCTACTCCTGCAGAGGAAACCAGTTCAGTTCCCAGTCTCCACAGGCAGCCCCCCACTGCTGTAACCGAGATTTCTGGGGGCGCTATGACCTGTCTTCAGAGGGAACTGGGTGCACATGGGGTACACGACACCCGATATACATAACATATAAATAGGTACGTCTTAAAGGCATCTACACATTTTTGGAGCTGAGACTGGTGACCTGCTACTTGGCATTCAGGAGGCTGACACAAGACAGTCACTGAGAGTCCAAGGCCATCCGAGCCTGCAGTGTAAGATCTTATTTCAGATAAGCAAGCCATTAACCTGCCTTTATCATATGCAGTTGTATCAGACATGGGCTTCATCTTTCTTCCTGTTTGTTTCTGGGGTGTGTGTGTGTGTGTGTGTGTGTGTGTGTGTGTGTGTGTGTGTATTCTTTCTCCAGTATCTTTTCGTAATGCTAGGCAGGTGCTCTACCGCAGAGCCACACCCCACCCTGTTGGCTATTGATCAAACCTAATTTCTTATGCGTGCGTAGTTCCTCGAATCTTTCCTTCATGTTATGTGCATGTGTGTCTTGCCTCCATGTACACCTGCTCCAGTACATGCAGTGCTCACATGGGTCAGAAGAGGGCATCAGATTCCTTGGAACTGGGGACACAGAGGGTTGTGAGGTTCCATGTGTGCTGGGAATGGAGCCCAGATCTTCTGGAAGAGCAGCCTGTGATGTTAACCACTGAACCATCTCTCCAGACCCCTTGGTTCATGGGAAGAGCATGTATGCTTTTATGTGTACCCATAATGGAAGTTAATTAAAAAAAACAATGAACATCCATATGCATATGCACACAACAGCATATACATATATGCATGTGTTATATTGTTCATGTATATATAGTATATGTATTTTAAATATATGGTGTCATTACATTGTTCATGTATGCAATTTGTATATAAATATGGCATATGTATTCTATATATCTAATATATTCATTGTAAGTGTATGTTATTTGTGTTCTAAGTACATGTGTTTGCAATATATATGTTTACACACATACATGTACACACACACACACACACACATTTTTCAGGGTATTAATCCCTGAAGCTAAGTCTCCCTAACAATGGACTGCGAGGGTGAATGACATTGGAAAACTACACGTGTCCTCCAGACAGCAGGGTAGCTGTAGAAAAAGGAAAACTAAAATAAAAGGCAGGTGTTTCTGCCTGGTGTCTGCGAGGACCCTTAATGTGTTTTCTTTACCTGCTAATTAGTTGAGTCTTTTGCTGAGGGGCCCAAGCCATTTGTCACTCAGGGTACACAGTTCGCTTTGAAATGAACTCTTATTGTAGAAAGGAAGATTTCTCCCCCCCCCTACACACNCACACACACACACACACACACACACACACACACTTCACACACAGTTTGTATGAGGGCATCTTGCAAAAGGATTGGACTGCATAAACATCAGAAAGGCACTCAATGCCAAACACCTTTCTGAGAGGGAGAAAAGAAAATAATGAAAATAATCAGGTGAGTTCACTTCATTCTTCCTGCAACCTAAAAATAAACGCAAGGGGCTTCTCCTGGCTTCGGGGAGTGCGTATGGATTTCTTGCTGACATTCGATTCTCTGAACTGAATGTCACACTTGCTGAGAACAGTTAAAAAAAATAATAACGCCAGACTGTTATCATTATTAGAGGGCAAGAAGAATGAAATACCGTGATTATCATTAGGAAACCCTGTAAAACATATTTGTACATTATCTTGGGGCRAATACACGTGTCGTCTCTTGTCAATTGTTAGGCAAAGAACACAGTAATGTGTTGTTCCCAACCAGCCCTCCCCATAGCTTCATACAAGACAGAAATGAAGTCTGAGGTGTGTAGCAATGGCGGAATGTGTTAGCACTAAGTATGGGGACACTTGGAGACTGGTGACAGGGGGGTCAGTCAGGATAGATGCAGAAGCAACGAAGTAAAGATCTCTGGGTCTCAGGTAACCACTTGGAAAGCTGGACTGAGCCGTGGGTATGGGACAGGGCTAGTGAACTGACAGGGAGGGTCCCGTAAGTGTGCTTGGGCACAGAGTCTTCTTCAGGAGGCCACTGGGTTCCAGGGAAGAGACAGGTGGGTCCACCTCCTCTGAGGACCTGGGTGTCACAAACACGTTTTTGGGGAGGAGGAAAGCCTTGAACAAGACCTGGGGAGAGAGGAGCATTGTCACATCTCCCGACCTGTGCAGTCTCATTTATGTCTCTGCTTGCTCTTTGTTTTCTTTTATTGGGCTTCCGCCTCCAAATCAGTTTGAGAACACCACGAAAACCGAAAGCCGCGGGGGTGCACAAACCGCTTCATGTCGCCGGGGAGGCAGGCCTTCGATAGCTCACTTCGAGTCCGTCCTTCAGCCTTCACGTTCTACCAACCCCAAACTCAGCCTTGGCTCCCATCAGGTGCGATGGTGCCCACCCAGGATCCAAGCCCATAGCAAAGTGCTGTTTCAAAAGAACTGAAGGTGGCCGTATACTGGGACTTAATTTAATATCTTTGGTTCCTGTGAAACKGGTCTCCTCAGTGACGCTCCTAGGGGTCCCTGATTCCTGGGAGTATCCAATCAGCTTTCTGCTCTGAGGTGAATGTCACTCAACAGCCTTTGAGGAATAGCTAAGAACAGATGGAGCTCTCGAGGTTCAGGGTCTCAGCCAAGGCCCCCAGGTATGTTCTCCCTGTTTCCAGGGCTTTCTCTGCTCCGCTCTAGACAGATGGTCCAGAGGGGGTTTGAAACACAGTAACATTGATCTGCACTGCTACAAAGAAAAGATAGCTCCCTTAAGTTCCAGAGAGCATACTCTGTGGAAAAAAATAGCTGCCTCTAGTCCAGTCCCCCTTGGCCACAGAAGCTCTGCKCACACCGCCCAGACTTAGCATCTTTCCCCCCAACTCCAAATTCAGAGGCCAGTGGAGGTCTAAAGCTACACAARGGAATCAAGGCTGGTCTGGAAACCTTAATGACACCTTGTCTCAAAATACAAATAAAATGAGGGCTGGGATGGGGATCGGCAGYCCGTTGTTTACCCAGAATTCCCCAGTGAGGGGCTGGGGTGTTATTCTGCAGCACAGCACCTGCCTAGAATCGGCCAGTGAGGAGCTGGGAAACAGTGAGGAGCTCAGTGAAAGGGAGTGTGCCTAGCCCCGGGCTAGTCTGAGTTTCAGCTGCAAGCAACACAGGGACACAGGCCACACATCACACATACACACACATACACACACAGACACACACATGCACATGCAGTGCACATGCTCACACACTTGTGTGCATGCACACACAGGCACAAGTACATGCACAAGCCACAGGCTACCTGCACTAACATTTGAATAGTCCTGTTCTCCAGCCTGCTTCGCTTCCCAGGACACAAAAGCCAAGTCTCATCTTAGTAATCGGCTCGTCTCGGATCTTTTGGATTTTTGTTGTTGTTGTTGTTCTTCTTCTTCTTTTGGTTTTAGCTCTAATTTTTCAAATTGACATTATTTCGTTTTCTAAGCAGTTACAAGCAGGCAGGTAGATGGGATATAAGGAGGTGGTTKATAGATRGRTAGTCTAGAGACTGTCTGTCCAAGAGACTCTGGCTTCCCGGAACCACAACCCACATCACTCTGTACGGACCTCCATAGCCTCCACCCCCCTAGCTGTCCTTACAACCTACTGGTGCTCCGCATGATCCGGGGTTTTCTAGGGCTCTCCCTGGACTCCACTGATCCCAATGGGATGCACATTCCCCCACAGACTCCTCACAGGCCACACGGCTCCCTCCTCCTCCTCCTCTTCTTCACACTATACTAGTTCACCCAGAGGAAGCTGTTGTCTTTCGGGGGAGGACTCCCTTGTCTTTCTGGGAGGACTCCCTTTTCTCTCCCAGCATTAATGAGCACCTCGTTCTCTCCTTGCACTTCTGACAGCTTCTCCAAGACTTGCTTATTGGTTCGGGTGGGCTGTTATGTCATGAAAACTGTGAGGACATTAGCTTTAGGTGTCATTTGTACATACAGTTCAGTATATTTGCTACGAAGGGCCTAGATTCTGTCCAATTCAGGACTGCCCTGGACTGCTCAGATAGAGAAGTGGACGGAGTAGTTGAGCAGCCCAGGTAACCACTTTACAAGTCACTTTCTTGTCACCGTGTTGCCATACATCGGGCAGTCATGGAACTACAGGAGGACTTCRTGGGCCAGGCTGGGGGAGGGACCCCTCTTACAAGCGCCACAATGTGTTACTAAATGAAGAGGAGCTGGTTCAGYGGCAGGAAAGGCCTATGGGCAGCAGGATATCGCCTCCMGTGGTTACCACCTACAGACTGGGGAGGAGGGGAAATCGTGACCCAGGGAGGGTGTAGGGATCCAAACTGCCCTCTTCCGAGACTCTGTCTCTTCGACTCACTTCTACCCAACTAGAACTTGAGGCTCTGGTCCACCACCCTCACCATCTTGGGCCACACCCAAGAACCACCGAGATTCTATTTTACTTAATATCTTTATTTAATTTATATTCATCCTTTTTTACTTAAATAGATTTAATTTTTAAAAGAAGCTTTATATCATTACCATGGGGGGAAAAAACCTAATAGCACTTACCATAAATATAAAATAACCATTAAAAAAGCTTATAATGGAAACAAAACCATGTAATTAAATTCCAGCTCAATATAAAGGCTTGGTGAAGGCTGAGCCTGCTCGCTCCATTAAAAGGGGAGGCGTCCAAGTGTGCTGGAGCCCGTGCGAGCCTTCCTGCCTGACCCCGAGGGACTGAGAGCACCCAGGGAGTCCCCGCTGAGAGCAAAATATGTGTGATCCCACCCATCTGGCGAGACACCACTAAACGCCAAAGGCTCCCACAATAGTCCTGAATGTTTTGGGGGTGCTGGACCCAAACTGGTAACAATGGTGGTGCTACTCTTTGTTTGCATAGACATCACCGTAAGGGTGCAAGGTTGTCAGAGCCGAGCCTGGCGGTGCAGGCTTCTAATCCCAGCTGCTTGAGGAGCTGTAACAGGAGGATAGCAAGGTCAAGGCCAGCTTTGGCAACATAGTGAGGCCTTGTCGGAAAATAAACAAGGAAGAGAGAAAACAGGGCTGTATCTCAGTGGTAGGGTGATTTCTAGAATGCATCAGTACAGAGCAGGGAGTGTGGCTCCCGTGGCAGAGTACCAGCCTGGAATCCCCCAGTGAGGGGCAGGGGGCGTGGCTCAGTGGTAGAGCCCCTGCCTAGAATCCCCCAGTGAGAGGCTGGGGGCGTGGCTCAGTGGTAGAGCTCCTGCCTAGAATCCCGCAGGGAGAGGCTGGGGGCGTGGCTCAGTGGTAGAGCCCCTGCCCAGAATCCTCCAGTGAGGAGCTGGGGGCGTGGCTCAGTGGTAAAGTCCCTGCCTAGAATCCCCCAGTGAGGGGCTGGGGGCGTGGCTCAGTGGTAGAGCACTTGCCTACAATCTACCAGAGAGGGGCTGGCGGTGTGGCTCAGAGATAAAGCACCTCTMTAGCAAAGTAGAGGCCCCGGGATTCTTCGCCAGAAGCATAGAACAAAACTAAATCACACTGATTTAGGATTGTGCAAAAGAAAGCAGAGAACCTGGAAGCCTGGAGCTGAGCCACCACTTTGCTGTGGATCGGTGGGAAAGCTATCCTATCTCCCCTATCATCAGCTTCCAGAGGGTCTAAATGACTCCCTCCCGGCGTGGCCTCAGAGCATGCATCTGCCCATTCTTTAAGCCCTATTCAGGAGGGCCGTGTTTTAAAAGGTGTCATTTTCTGTCATGTGACACGAAGCCCGTGCTGCCAGCAAGAGCCACCCAGGACCATGTATGAGAAGCCTCTTCCTCAAACTAGAGAAATGTGACACTTGACCATCAAATAACAAAGTGAAGAGAAGAAAAAAAAAA
>BDUI01001697.1:74727-85423 GCA_002335545.1 Apodemus speciosus | reverse complement strand
GGAACCTCCAGACTGATTTCCAGAGTGGCTGTACCAGCTTGCAGTCCCACCAGCAGTGTAGGAGTGTTCCTCTTTCTCCACATCCTCGCCAAGGATGTTGTTAATATTAGACTATAGAAGGGAACCTACTGTGCTCTCTCTCCATCTCTCTCCATCTCTGTCTCCTCTGTCTCTCTCTCTTCTGTTGGATTACCATCAACCCTTACCTGTGCCTCTGTTTATTAGTTTCAGACAATGACTCTCCATAAAGTTGAGAGGTGGAATTTTTTTTCAGATTGTTATTGCTGTGTAACCCAGGCTGGCCTCAGCTTCACCTCTACAAATTTTTATTTAATAAGTTTTTTTCAATTGGTTCTGCATGATTCTTGTCAAATGTATTTCTGAGCATTGTTTGGGCATGTTTTTGTAGTGAGAATCTTTTTATTATATTTGTCAACTGGTTGTCTCTAGTAAAATAGACAATAAGTACACTTTACCCACAGTGTTCACATTTGGTGCTATTATCAATTTCAGTGAGTTTCTTGTCAGTTCCCTTGGGTTCTCTAAGTATGTAGCTATATTGCAAGCAAAAGAACTACAGAATATATTTTCTCCATTTTGTAATTTGCTCTTGGGTGCTGGAGACTGAACAAAGGTCTTCATTGATTGACCATTCATACATACCCTCTGCCACTGAGCTAAATCCTAGCCCTTTGATATAGACTGAACTTTATTTTTGTATATAAGTATATGTGCTTGTAAAGGAGAGACGGATATAAAGACACAGTGAGAAGCTCACCGACTTTCTCAGTTCTTCAGAACCATTAGAGAGCAGCACAGTCATCCAACCTTGGTGTTCACTCATGATCTCCTCACTAGCAAGGCAGGGTGGGAAGACTGTGAATTCAAGGGCAGCCTAGGCAAACAYTGAAGCCATCTCAAAGAATCAAGACCTGGTGCTATAACCCAGGGGTTGAGTCTTTGTCAGGACATAGTTCAATACTCGGGGCAAAAGAAAACGACAATGAAAGTCTCCCCTCCTTCACGGGGTTGACACCACTGCCTGGGCCTCACCGGGTCTCAGCATCTTCACACAGGTCTTTCACACAGGGTCTCACTCTACAGCTGGCCAGAGCTCTCTATAGGTCAGAGCGACTTCAAACATGTCCCTCTCTTCTTAGAAATCTTTGGCCTGTGTGTTCATTCTACATTTATCGTAAGCCGATTTCAATGTGTATTCTTTGAAGATGTGCAGTGTTTTAGGGGTTCCACTTTTAGCAGAGCTGTGTATGGGAGTCTCTGGAAAGTCTACAAATCCCCTTCATATCTTTGATTATATCTTTGTTCTCAGTCCTATTTTGGTCTCCTCATTCCTTGATTAGATTTCTTAGTTTTTGAATATTTTATTCATCATTTCGGGGAACCTGACCTCATTTATTTAGCAATTCTGCTGACTGCATATTTATGCTTGTTATTTCTGCTAATTCCCTCTTCCTGCTTTATTTTTTAAAAAACAATATTTTTGCTGATTTGTTGAGTCTAATGGTCAGAGTATGTGTTTTTTATATTGTCTTTCTTAATAAGAAGCACAGTCAAGAGTATTATTCTAATAATAAGTACTGCTTTGGCTGCAGCCCATGAATTTTCTTCCTATGTCATTGTCTCATTTTCTAAGTAGACTGTGTTTGTTGCTATCATCTGTTGTTTACTGAGTTATGTAGAAATGTGTTCGTCAAATTTCAAGTAGTTTCTCATTTAACATTACTTATATGTGGTTTGTTTGCATGGCAATCAGATAATATGGCCATTAAAACATTTTAAAGAGTTTATTCATGTATTTTAAGGGTCTAATAGAATTATCATTGTAAATATCCCATGGGGGGCAGTGAAGAACCAAAGCATTAGCTTGGCAGAATCAGATGCAATGTTATGAAATCAGCTTTGCAAGTAGACTCCTCTGACGTTGATCTATGAAGTAAACTAAGAGTTAAATGGGACACAAAGTCAGAAAAAAAGTATAACTGTAAGTTACCACTGAGTCTATGGCCCTACACTCAATCTTATATAGTTCTTGTGGTTTGGTATTGTTTAGGAATGAAAATAAGGATGATAAGCATGCCTGACATAGACGAAGAATGGATGCTGTATCTGTCATGTGCCAGGCACAATGTCCTAACTTTTCTTTTGCTGACATGAGGGCTTCTGGTCATTCATAGAAGAAATGGAACATCGTCGCTAAGGCTGAGACAGGATTCATTTGTTGAGAAAAACAACAAACGAATAAAGATGGAAGCTTGTTGTGTTCCTTCATTGGCCTAGAGTCTGTGCCATGTATTACATTATATTATGGGAWCAGTTGCTTCTCCTTACTCTTCTCTGTCCCTGTCCCCTTTCCTCTTCCACTTCTCTTCCTCTTCCTCCTCCCCTGCCCCATCCTCCTCTTCCCTCTCCTCCCATCTCCTCTTCTTTGAGAAAGGATTTTACTGTGTAGCCCTAACTGGCATGGACCTCTCCATTTAGACAAGGCTAGCTTCAAACTCACAGAGATCTACCTGTGAGGGATCTATGCTCCCCAAGTGTAAGATTAAAGGTGTGCATCAGCCTTGGCAACTTCTAATCTCCCACAAGGGCATGAACCTTCCTTTTGCATCTTGTTATCCTCCATACAAAGGTCTTCTCTTCCCCCTGCACGGGTACATATGCGAGCTCTTAGGCATCAGCTCTCCTGCCTCCTGGTGTGTTTAACAGGGGACACAAGAGACATCCAAGTCATAAAGCAATTCTGTCTCTCACCATTAGCAGGCCTTGAAGGTTGGAGACCCCACTTCCAAGGCCTGATGTGTCCTGAGAGGCAAATCAGGGCCAGGTCTTCATAGTTGTGATATCTTCAAGGCCACCATTCTATTTGGTGAGCTCACAGGAGTGTGGGGAGCCAAAAAAGTCTTCTCTTCACAGGACAATAAGCAGAATAATACAGAACATCGAAACACAGAAGCACATACAAACACAAGCATTTCCAACATAGATCAATAACAACAACCAAGAAAACACTGAAAAGAATGGCATTTAAAGTTAATAAAAATTCCCTAGGAATTATTTTAAATTATTATTTTGAGAGTGGCCTCTACATGGGTTCTAACGTCTTGCTGTAGCAGACAGAACAGCAATAAACATGGAGGTGTAAGTATCTCTTTTGTAGGATACCAACTCCTTTGGGAATAACCTGGAAATGGCACTATGGTAGCTCAAACTAAAGATTTTTTAAATTTTAGTTTGTTTTATTTTTTTACCAGAAAACCCCATGCTATTTTCCATAATTTGTGCATAAGCAATTCCATAAGCAACAAATAAGGGTTCCTCACCTCTCCATCCTCTCCAGCATTGGATGCTGCTTGTTTCCTTGATGGTGGCCATTGTGGATGATGTCATTGTATGGTGTTTGTTTGTACTTCATCCACATTGGCTTAACTTCTACTCAAGTCTCTKGGCCACGCCTACCAGTACTTTCCACTCAAAGGATCCCTTCTGTCTTCCTCTGCAGAACGAGCTTTGTGGTCACAAATCCCTTTCTTCAAATTTTATCCCAGAACCTTCCTCTTTCTCCATCAGCGATGGGTCTGTGTTGACAGCTGCTGTCTCTTAGAACTTGAACAGTACTATTTTGTGACCTCTTAGCTTTGAAAGTCCCTGCGGAGAAATCAACTACTATTCTGATGGGCCAGCCTTTCTTTGCTTGGTGTATTTAGTATTTGAATCATAATATGATATGGAGAGTTTCTTTTCTTCATCCTGAGCATTCCATATGCCTCTTGTACCTGTGTCCCCTTTCCCTAGATTTGGAAAACTTTTCTGTTATGATTATATTAAAAATAGTTTCTCTGTGTTTCGCATAAGATTCTTCCTCCTTTTTTCCTCCTTCTCCTCTGCTCCTCCCCTCTCCTCCCCACCCTTCTTCCCTCTCTTCATCCTCCCTTGTTCATAATCCACAAATTTGCTCTTTTCCTGGTGTTTCAAAGATATTTATGTCCCACTTATACATTTTTTAAAGTTAGGTGTTACCGCGAGTGAATGATTCACCTGTGTCCGCTGTGCTTTGAAAGCCCTGGTAGCCTGTCCCAGCCCCCGATGCATTGTCAATGGCTAGCATCGCTGCAGTTTTCTGTTCCTTCATTCCTTCTATGTCTTTACCAGATTCCGTTTTCATCAACTGTGTCATCTTCCTTGTCTACTCAGCTGTTTGTATTCCCTTGGGATTTGTTCAGCAGATTATCTGTTTTCTTTCTCGTTTCTTTAAACACGCGTATTACTATTAGTCTGAATTTTATGTAAGTCTCTGTAGTTGAGTTGTTTCTTCTGAGTTTAGGGAGGAGACACATTATCTTGGTTTATCATGTTACTTGAATCTTATACATCAGGAGTTCGAGCAGTTAGTTAAATTTTTAAAACTCCATTTAGTCTCCTCCAGTTGGAATTTCTGCAGTGTTCAGCGGGGACTCGGTTGTGGTAGAGCTGATGTGATTCTGGCACCTTCTGTACCTTCCCTGCCTTGATGGGCTCTAGTCTTCTAGAGCCAAAAACTAAAAGACATCCTTTCTTCCCTAGGCTGTGTTTTGCCTGGGTACTTTCTCAAGGCAACAGAACAGTACCTGCTGTAGCAATCAAGAGGCCAAGGGACAGACAGGCACCTCATGCGCTGTAGGTGATAGCATAGTCACCCCATATGGGCCTGTGGCCTCCTCACATTTTACAACCCGTGTAGACTTTCTTTGTGTCCACCCTTGTGAACATATAAGATCTGTAAGTATTTTCTTCTTATTTTGAACCTAATTYTGTGTGTCTATGTGTACGGAAAGAAAGAAATTTATATATATTAAGAAATATCTATGAATGCCTGGATTCAATTTCTTATGTGCTTTTTTTCCCATTCTCTCAAAATGTTATTGCTGCAATAGTAAAATAACCCAAATAACAATTGCACGTAAAGGTTCTGAGGATAAATAGAGATGTGTCAGCAGTATTTGCAGATAAAGGTGAAATCTTAAAAATGGGAGACAGAGCAAAGGTAATGAGTGAGGAGGGCCAAGGAAATGGAGGGCTTTGTGCCAACAGAGAGGACGCCAGTGAAAAACAAATTAATTTTCCCCACAGGACACAGAGCAGGGCTGGGCTCTCAGGCAACAGTCACTGGGTTGCACATGTGTCCTGAGCTGTGAGGTGCCAGCCCCTTGCCTTTTCCAATCTCTGTGGCTTCCACATGTGGCCCGTTCTGTCTCTGTGGGGACTGGAACTTTATTGTCTTTAGAACGCAGGGGCTCCAGATGGTAGAGAGAGTATGTACAGCTGGAGGAGAGAGTGCTAAATTGGAGAATGTGACCAGCTGAGTACAAAACCAGAATGGTCACCCCAACACCTGTCCCCTTGTCCTATTTCTAGTGTCAGTAAATGGGTGCAACCCCGTGACTGTGTAGGCTATGGGAAGATTCTCTGGCATGGAAATCCAATGGCCACAAATAAAAAGGCTAATAGACCCTGCTAGTAAAGGGCTGATCAACAGCAGCAGCTGCAATACCAACAGCAGCAGCAATACCAACAACAACAATAACAGCAAAATATATTCTGTACTGTGCCGTGGGGGTCTGCATCATGGAGCACCCAAGGAGGTTGCAACCATGATCTTAAATCCACGTGTACAGCAAACAAATTCATGTTTGCCACAAAGAAAAGATGAGATGTGAACGACACAGACCAAAGAAGGGGTACCCAAATAAAAGCAAACTGAAAAGAACCTAGAGGCGTAGTTCAACGAGTGAAAGAGAAACATAGACTGAGAGAAGTAAGCAAATGACTGACAGGAGACAGAAGAAGCTGGATCCATGCAAGGAGTCTACATCTGATCACTGGGGGGAACTATAGGAAGATCATCAAAAATAATGTTAAGTCAGGAGAGATGAGAAGTGGAAGATTCTGTTAGTGTCTTATGATGAAGACTCACGTGGCATTTTGCAGATGACATGTGATCTTTGGAGAGAGTATAAATAGGACTCCGGGGACAGTGACAGGGTGATTGCATAGCTAGCCTTGCAACACTTCATTGGTCTCAGGTCTTTGCTGATTTTCACATCATGGAGAGAGCCACTGCAGAGAACTTCTCCAGGCACCCCGACTGGTTCTGGTCCCCACCTCTGTCTTTTGCGGATTTGGCAGACGCCTGTTTCTGCTGGATAATGTCACTGCTGCTGATTCATGTTTGGTGTCCTGACACTCCTGAACTGGTGGTCTGCTGCTATCCTGACAAACTGAGATTAGAATCACCTCAAAGTACTACTGCTAAACAGGACCACACCCCCTTGTCCTATTTACCATCTTTTCTCCCCTACCTTTGGCCTAGAAAGGGGGTCAAAGCGTTTGAAAACCCTTAAAGTAGGTTTTTAAACATCTAAGGCTACAAAGATGACTCTATTTAAGAGTACTGATTGTTCTTGCAGAGGACCTGGGTTTCAGTTCTCCACATTACATGGTGGCTCACAACTGTCTGTAACTCAAGTCCCAGGGAATCCAACACCCTCTTCCAACCTCCAAAAGCACCGTACAGAAATGGTGTGTATGCATACAGTTAGTCAAAAAAAACTCTAAAAATAAAATAAAATAAACATATAATCCAAGAAAAAAATAATGGATGAAAGGAAATTGCTTTCTACAGTTCACGCCTTAAGTGTGTATGTGGTGTTTGAAAGGAAAGGAGAAGAAGGGGGCATTTGGGAGGGCAGTGGGGATGAGGGGAGACGAGGAGAAGGGAGTGGATGGGATGGAGGGGAAAAGGAATGGAGGGAGAAGAGACACAAAAGTAAACTTCGATAAAAGGCTACTGGAAGACTTACTTATTTATATTTTTTGTCATTTTTGAATTAAGGTCTCAATGTAGTCCAGGTTGGCTACTGGTTTTAAACGTGTAGCACAGTTGGGAATTGGCAAAACCCTTAAGAGGTGGGGCCTTGTAGGGGGGGTCTTAGGTCACTGGGAGTGTGCTCTTGAAGGAGCTGATGGGACTCAGCCCTTGATTGATCTCTTTCTCTTTCTAGGTATCTGTGAGATGCCTTTGCTTATTGCGACATCCCTCCATAAGCACAGAGGTAAGAAAGTCAGTCAATCATGGATTAGAGCTTCCAAAACAATAAGCCAAAAACTTTTATCTCAATAAAGGGGGGAAAATGAAAGCTTTGGAGGAAAAAAAAAGAAAACTATTTTCTTGACATAAGGAATCTGACCTCAGCTGTTTGTTGTGGTGATAGGAGGCCGAAAGGCACCATGAGTCTGTTCAGGTCAGTCATCCATCCAAAGCATACGGAGCAGCCATGCTGATCAATGCACTGCAGGGCCATCTCTCTAACCCTAAGAGATATGATTTCCTATGCTGAGAACAGGAAGTACCTTAAAAAGCTAAGTGACAGCCCATGGCAAAGGCACAGAGTACACTACTTGGCTGGTCAGAAAACAATACGGTCATCTTAGTATTAACATCCATTACCATTCAGCCAAGATCTGTGATGTGAATGTATCCAGCAGAGAAAGGAAAGAAATTAGATAGAGGACTTGTGAGAACAAAAATGTAATAACAGAATAAAAAATCAGTAGATCGTTCTTTATGATTTGTGTGAGAAGTGTTCCTCATAAGCTCTTTGAACAGTTGCTTCCACTTGGTGGAGCTATTTAGGGAAGGTACCATCAGGAGGTGGAGCCTTGCTAAAGGAGGTACATCATTGGGGGGTGGGCTTTCAGGTTGTATGGCCTCAGCCAACTTCCTGTTCATTCTCGCTGCTTCCTGTATATGGTTAAACATATGAACAACCTTCCTATCAGCTTGTGTCTCCTGCTGCSGTGACATGCCATGCCTACCCTGGCTATGTTGAACTCTTCCTCTGGAACAGTAAGCTAAAATAAAGTCTGGTAAAACCATAAACTAAAAAGAAATAAGTTGCTTTTGTCACAGCAACAGAAGAGTAACGAAAACAACAACAGCATACAATGCTTATATATGCAGGAAATGTCAATATTAGCATTAATTAGAAATAAGATCCTGAAAGTCTCTTGCTTTAAAAAAAAAAAAAACTGGAATAAGAGAGAAAGACTGAAGTAGAACTTTACTCTTCAATTATAGTCATTGCCTTAGCAAAATTTGAAATTTTTTATATAACAAAGACTACATAGAATTTGGTTAAAGTCAGCTTCATCCACTGTATTTACAAACACATATAAATAAGAAAAGGTGTTATTTTTTAATAACTAAGTTATTTTTTTAAATGCTAGTGTGTGTGTATCTGTGTGTTAGATACACATGACTTTTTGCTGTCTTTAAACTCCAATTGAAACACTCTTTGACAGACTTCTCTCCTGGAACTTCGCCATTGCTTTTATCAGTTCTCAGGTTCTAGGGCAAAAAAAAAAAAAAAAAAAAAAAAAAAAAGAGGCTGGAGCACGTGTTCTCCTCAGTGTTCAGGTTGTGATTGTGGGTCATGAGTCGTCTTGAGGTCCACAATGGTGAACCAGAACCTTAGAATGAATTTATGTGGGAAGGCATTTCCCCACCCTGTTGGCTCTACAAGGGCACCTAACACTCCTGTTGGCTCTATGTGACATYTCCCCATCCTGTTGACTGTATGTGCACTGTCCCGTCCTATTGGCTCTGTGTGGGCCTCTCCTCCTCCTGTCAACACTTTATAGGCATCTCCTCCTGTTGGCTCAGTGTGAGAATACATCTAACACTTCCCAGTGCCTCTAGGTGATAAACTCATGCAAGACACAAAAGCTAATTAAAGCTCTATCATTGAGCTAAATATGATAATCAGAATAATTCTGATTTCTGGAACATCAACAACAAAACAACCAACATATTCTGATTATCTTTGCATTTATTTAACAAGACCAAAACTGTATTCGCTCTTATAAAAGAAATAATGAACACATTAAACACTGAATGTTATTAGAACTTGGTGTTATTGCCTATCAAAGGCAATATTTAGGTGGGGAAAGCCATGGGCCACACAGTCAGGAGAGCCATTCTCAACGCAAATGCTCGATAATAATCTCAAACTTAAAGTGTAGAGAGGACCTTACAATCAATTAAAAGAACTCAGATAATCCACTAGAAATATGAGGATGAAATCTGAATTTTATAGAAGATATNGTTGTAGGAGGACTCAGCCCAGTGTGGGTGGTGCCATCTTTAATCAGGTGGGCGTGGGGTGCATAAGAGAGTTAGCTGAGCACGAGACAGAGACCTTATGATTCCTTCTGCAGCTCCTGCTTCGAGTTCTTGCCTTCGCTCCTTCAATGGTGGACCATGACCTGAAAGATGAAATAAACCCTTTCTTCTCCGAGTTGCTTTTGGCCAGAATGTTTCGTAATAGCAACAGAGAAGCTGTCCGAGACAGGGAGATTGTTAAGACTGCTGTGGGGTGGATGGTAAAATAGACACCAGACATAAATATGCTTTAAAAAAAAATAAAGATGGACAAGATAGCAGCTTCGCTCCATCACATGGAGAAATGACACCTTTGTCTTTTCCCGGCCTATGTGGGTGGGGCTAAGGAGCATGGCAAATCATAGTACCCACTTGTGTTTGAGCTCTCAAACTCCATGAGGGGCTTGAAAAGCCAAAATCGACTATGACAGCAAATAGCTAACATACACATGCGCATCAAGAATTGGCAAAATTGGGGGCYGGAGAGATGGCGGGTAAGAGCACTTGCTTGGTCTTGCAGAGGACCCAGGTTGTGTTTCCAGTACCCACAGAGGTTTATAACCATCCATAACCCCAGTTTCAGAGGATATAGTGTCCTCTCCTCAAGCAGCAGCATATCCCCAGAGAACATACACACAGGCAAAATATTCAAACACAGGAAAAAGAAATCTTAAAATGAGTACCCCAGGCTTTTCAAGATCACCAGTGTGGCTCTCAGCAACAGGTTAGAGTAGAGAAGCCACATCGTGCCTTCCCCCTTCTGTGACATTGGCATCAGTAGTAGCGGCAGGGTCCTCTGTCTGGCTAAGCTGCTAATTGGGATGCTGGCCCTGACAGTTCTGTCAAGCCTGCCCAGGGCAGATTCTTGCTTCTCGCTGTGGATCRCCTGGTGTTGCCACGAGGCTTCTGTTAGTTTCTCAGCTCCCTGTTCATCCCCCCATGCGCCTGAAATCAGGTGTGCTTGGTTTTCCCTGGTTGCGTTCTTCCTGGTAGGTAGCCTGTCTCTGTTGGTTGACTCGCATYTGGAGCGGACCAGTGGCCCCTGGAAGACTTTATACCCGATAACAGTGTGCTGTACAGAAAGATTCAGGGTGTCAGTGGAATGCGCATCTTTAAAACAAGGGAAATTGGCCATTTGAGGAGGACAGATGTTCCCATCTGTCCCCCAGATGTTGGGGAAAAGGGCAACTAAAAGTCGAGGAAACTGATTCCTTTAAAATGCATATATTGAAAAGTACGTGTTTTTATGCGTATGATTATTTTGTCTGCATGTTTGTCTAGACCTGTAAATTTAGTGCCTGTGGAGGCCAGAAGGGGGCGTCGGATCCTCTGGAATTGGAGTTACAGAGGGTTGCGAATTGCCCTATGAGTGCTGGAGAAATAGAACTCAGTTCTTCTCGAAGATCAGCCACAGCCCTTAACCCCTGAGCCAGCTCCCCAACCCCTGAAATGAGTACCTTGCAAAAATCTTTATGAGCT
>BDUI01001696.1:123402-138585 GCA_002335545.1 Apodemus speciosus | reverse complement strand
TAACTCAGTGCAGTTCACTGTGGCATCAGACTCCCTCATACCTTTCTCCAAAAAACTGCCTTCCATCGGTGGGCCATGAGCACCCAAATTTCTAAGGACCATGTAGGTTCCAGGGTACAGTTGGTATACCAACTATGGTATAGTCAAGAGGGTTGACTATCACCCTCTGTAGATTTCAGATCTCTTGGTGTAAACACCATACCAACTTCACATTACCACTGCGGCTTGATCTAAGCTATCCGTGCACCCCAGGCAAACWTGGCTGAAATTCAATGACTTTGTATTCTATGAGTTGAAGTTTTGAATAGCTGTGACAGAGATAAGATACCATAGTGACTAGAAGCCTAAAAATAGGGTGATAAAGGAAACAGCTGGGTTGGAGAGATGGCTCAGCAATTAAGAGCACTAACTGTTCTTCTAGAGGTCCTGAGTTCAATTTCCAGCCACCATATGGTGGCTCACAACCCTCTGTAATTGGTATACAATGCCCTCTTCTGGTGTGTGTGAAGACAGCGACAATGTACCCACACACATAAAATAAATACATAAATCTTAAAAGAGAGAGGAAGGAAGGAAGGAAGGAAGGAAGGAAGGAAGAAAGAAAGAAAGAAAGAAAGAAAGAAAGAAAGAAAGAAAGAAAAGTCCTACCTTGAATAGCCAAAGTGTATTGGTTGGAGGCTAAATTATTTACCTCCATAATGCCTTTAACTCACAGAATAACTGAACTGGATGAGTGTAGTGGGGACTGCTGGTGCCCACCCAAACGCCCAATCTGATTTCAAAGTCATGCAGTGGAGTGAGACATCTGGATAAAGACCACACTTCCCAATCTCTTCCAGCTGGGTGACATCCATCGCTAAGGTAGGACCCATCTGGACCTTAATCCCTTTCTGCCTGTGGCAATGAAGCTTCAATGGAGCAGACAGGGACAGTACCYTGGGAATTCCAGTGAACTGGGCTGGAGAGAAACTCACTTTCTGAAAGAGTGGGGGTGGTAGAGCCCTSCTGCAGCAAAGGCTGCTCTGTGAAGAAAGAGCTGCTTTTGTTCAGTTTGTCCTTGTGTTGTTTGTTCAGAGGAGGGGGATCTCCCATTTCTAGTAGTTTGTTATCATTTTCCTAGTATTTATTAATAATATTATTGCTTTGGGGTTATAAACAAAGGTACTGATGCACAGAAATGCTAAATGATTTTGAATACATTTTGAACTGAGATTGGGATTGACAAATTTCCTTTGGAAGGACAATTTGAGAATTAGTTTATCAAAAGATTTGAATCCTTTAAATTTTGGAACCCAAAAAGTTAATAGGGAAACCAGAGTACCATGCAGAGCTGACATAGCATGCAGGGTGATTCTAAGAAACCAGGGTGGGGTGCTTTGGAGTGTGCCTCTTGTCTGGGCTCCTACAGTAACAATCAGAGGTCATTCACACCTAAGGGAGCTGCATCCTACTATTTATACAAGTGTGCCCTGAAAGAAATAACACATCTTTTCTCTGCAGTGACCATGGGAAGATCTTAGTAAAATGCAGATTCAAATAGTGGAAATCTAGATTTCTATTTCATACTTACAGATGAAACCCATGCCCTGCAGACCAGAGGAACACACTTAGAGTAACAGAGATCTGCAAGACTTCCTGCTCCTAGCAGCAGTACCTCATAGCTTAAGATCCAACCCCATCAAGAGCTTGAGATATTGAAAGGAACAAACTATATGTTAGCTTACAACAACTACAATTCCCAGGATGCTTTGCAGATAAGCGACTGTCCAGAAGAACACCTGGGTTGTGCCTTCTCTCTGCTTTGAATGCCTGGACGCACAGATTTTGCATTGATGTTTTGTGGTTGATAGGATTTTATAGACATGAGATGTAGGGGTAGGCTATAGATCAAAATATTTTTTACTTGTTTGACTGGAACCTATGGGGAAGGGGCAAAATGGCCAATTGATTATAATGCAGAATATAAAAAGATCAAAGTCCTACAGCACACAGCCACAGTGCTGTCTGTAGACCAGGAGCTGGTGCTCACGGGGAAATGTTCATATAATATATGAGGCATTAAAAATTCTGTTACATTATCCTTGCCACCAAGATTGTAATGAAAACGGGGAATGGTACCAACTTAACCCGTTCCCATTACAATCATTAGATTGTAATCTTGTGTTCTCCCCTCAAGAGAATGCTAAATGAGATTTTAAACAAAAGAGAGGACAGAGAGGTATGGAGAACAAAACAGCAAATAGAAATTGGAAAGTTTTAAAAAATGATGCATGATAGACTTTTCTGTGTTCGTGGGAGGTGTTCTCTTTCCTGTAGAAATAGAACGTAGCAAAAAATGGTATAAAGGCCAACTGAAGTGCAGGTTGAACACCCATACCATAACCCAAACATGACAACTATTTTAAACAAAAAAAGGTCATGTTCTAATTTGGTCTTACCCTTTATAGCCTAGTCCACTTTAGAGAAAAGTATATGAAATTGACACCCTATCTCTTCAAAATACCAAGAATGCTTTAAAAGACAAAAATAACCAAAAGCCAGTGAGAGGATGAATCTTGATGGGAAGGCTGTTTACACATAGATAACTAACTCCTTCCGTTTGGGCCCACCACACATATGCTTACATCCTCCGACATCTTGCTTCATTTGTTTTAATGTTGCATTCTGGGAATAAAAGCTCTCTTGATGTGGCACACAATTTTGTGTAAATTAGTATTCTCATGAGCAGAAAATACTCTGAAAGATACATCCTCTGGAACTGATGGGAAACCATGRTATCCTAGCAAGCMTTGACAGTTTTTCAGAGCCATAAATACTAATCAAACCTGTAACTGTTTATTGAGCACTTTGTAGGTCCAAGTATTAGAATGATTCCTGTGAGCTTGCAGTCCAGGCTCAGTTTCCCTTGAATGTAAACATATTTACAGATCATCCTTATATGGGATGGWTATGGTAACAAGAGCCGGGGAAATRCGTTTATATTGGTTRCTTTTCTGATCCATACTAAAACACYGTGAGAAAGACAACTTATAAAAAAGGAAGCATTTTATTGGGWGCTTGCTTCCAGGGTGAGTCAGAGATCATTTTAGTAAGGAAGAGGGCAGTAGGCAGGCAGGCAGGCAGGCAGGCATGACACTGAAGCAGTAGCAGGGAGCTWATATGCTGAGACAACAATCATCAAGCAGAGAAAGACAGACGGAAAGAGAGAAAGACACACAGAAAGAGAAGGAGCAGGAGAGAGAGAAAGGGAGAGAGGAACACAAACAGAGACATAGACATAGAGAGAGCACACAAACTGGGGAGATGTAGGCTTTTGAAACCTCAAACCCTACCCTCAGTGACATGGCTCTTCTAGCAAGGACACACCTCTCAATCCTTCCCAAACAGTTCCACTAACCAGGAACCAAATACTCAAATAGATACGCCTACGGGGGCCGTTCGGTAGACACAATATGATATACTTTTCATCTTTCCGGCTCAACGTTTCTCCTAGCCCCCACCAGGATGTTTTTATACATCCTTCTTTTATTTCCTTGATGCTTCCATTGCCTAGCAGCTAGTAGCCATTCATTTGTTTATTTATTTGTATAATAACAGTCCCCCACTGCCTATCTAGCTATGATGTGAATCTTGTCTTCCCTGTTCAGTACTGTGGCRGTTTGAATGAGAATGGCCCCTGCAGGTATATATTTAAATGCTTGGTCCCCAGTTGGTGGGACTATTTGGGAAGGATTAGGAAATATAGTCTTATTGAAGGAGGTATGTTAATTAGCTATATTCATCCTTTCTATAGAATAAATGTGTGTACTTCATAACATTATATTATATGTGATAAAAACAGGATGCACATTAGAACTTTCTAATTGCTTTGAAACAATCCTAATGGAAGCAAAATAAAGAAAGAAGAAAAAATTATTTTGGCTCATAGCCTTTAAGGCAGGGAGGGAATCGCAGATGGCACAGCTGGGTACATGTTGATTGGAGCTCACAAGTATTGCCTTTGCTGATAAGAAAACAAGTGACTTGGGCTAAAAGGTAGGACCCTTAAGGCACAGSCCTCAGCAACCCATCTCCTCAAGCTAGATCCCATTTCCGAATGGTCTGCAACCTTGCAAAACATATGCAAACAGAGCCTGCAGGAGACATTTGTCATTTGAGAGGTGATAYTCTGCCCTCTCRAATGACAAATRTGATTCATGGCCATCACATCATTCAAGATGCATTTATTCAAACTTCAATTGGTCCCATAATCTTTTTTGTTTGTTTCTCATTGCATGTGGTTGTGAGCCACCACATGGTTGCTGCGATTTGAACTCATGACCTCCAGAAGAGCCGTCAGTGCTTTTAACCGCTGAGCCATCTCATCAGNGCCCCAGCCTCCACCTCATGCTCCCTCAGCCCCACCCACAATCTCATACTCCCCACTCCCCCCCAGCCCCACCTCAACTCTCTGCTCAAGGCCTAAACACAACAGGACACCAGAGCGGTCCTGTGAGGCACTGTGTCATTCTCCCGTGACCCTCCGGGGCTCCCTGCTCAGCTCCTGCTCTCCCTGTCCCCAGCTGCCCTAATGTCTTCACACTGATGCCAGGGCCGCTGTCCTCAGTCCTTCAGCCTGGGGTGTCCCTCCTACGGCCAGCAGCTGCTCTCTGCCTCTCAGAGCCTTTCCTTGGCCTCTGTGCTGGCTGACATTGCTGACATTGCTGACATGGCTTCCCGGCCACTCCTTCCCTTAATGTGTGTGGCATGTGGCCACATTTTGTTTTAGTTCAAATCAATGCGCTCCAAAGCACACTAGTGACACACGGGTGTCTTCTGTCTTGTGGCCCCTGTGAACACAGCGGCAGTGAAGATGATGTCCTAGCATATCTTTGAGATCCTGTTTTTTAAATTCTCTGGGGTACATAGCCAGAAGTGGAATTGCAAGGTCCTGCAGTAATTATATTTTTAATTCTTTGAAGAGTTCCCAGTGCCTGTGCAGTGTGCACGGGGTTGGTTTGTTTGTTTGTTTGGTTGGTTGGTTGGTTGGTTGGTTGGTTGGTTGGTTGGTTGGTTGGTTGGTTTTGAAGAAAGGTCTATGTGACCCGGGCTGACTTCGAGTTCTCAGTGCTCCAGTCTGGCCTCACAGCTGGGCACCACTGCATCTACCCTGTTGAGTCAGTTTAGTGTTTCTGGTTGAATTKGCCACATAGAGATACTGTTCAGGACAGTGGGTAAAAGTAAGAGGGCAGTTGGTCTGTAGCTCGTGGTCACACCCAGACCCCTCGCCCTTGAGATGCTCTGCGTTAGCAGAGTGCCCACTTCCACGGTCAGCTGCAAGGAGTACTAACGCACAGCCCACCTAGGGCTTGGGCTCCACCCCAGCTCCTCTCTCCCATGCTAAGTCCCTCTGAACGAATGACAAGTGAACAAAAGACTATGAAGGCTAGGAGTCAGACTGCAAGCCACACASGCTTTCCAGCCCCGCRGGAGAGGAGCAGGGGAGGGCGGGTGGGGACGGGCAGCTGGCGGGTGTGGCGTTAGGAAGATGAGAGCCCACAGGCACCTGAACCTTATCTGTGATGTGGTGTCAGGTTGCCTCCTGAAAGGGAAAGTCCTGGCACTCTGCTCCTGGCTGACACAGCATGCTCCACAACAAGCAAGAAGGGAATAATTTGGCTCAGTTTTGAAGCATACCACCCACCATGCAGGAGGGCGTCTCTGGCTGGCTGTGATTGGCCGCTTGCTAGATCAGGAANTGTCTCTTTTGAGACTCAAGGCAAACTCTGAGCTGTGGACCCCTGCAATATGAAAAACAACCAATCAAAAACAGCAAATAAAGAAAGATCCACAACCAATTTCATATTTCTGATATACAATGGCACAGAATAAACTTCATTTCAGAAATAAAGGAGAGTATCAAGGAAAGGTAAGAMCAGAATGAGGTCCCAAAACAGTATAGCAAACACCAAACTATAGCTCTATATCTGACATCCAGGGTTCCTGGTCACACTGCCTAGRCTCTCGGAGGCTTGGATGYCCTCATTCCTACAGGCTTAATGCCTGAAGTACCCATGGCTTCCTTCTCTCCTCAATGCCTACAGCTAGCGTTGATGGGTATCYTACATTCCTGGGATTCCCCAGTGTGTCTTATGCTTTCACAGATGCACACATTGTCCCTCGGGTCCTCTCTTCAGGACCCTGCCTTCTACAGATTGYCTGGCATYGTGGGGTTATTTCTGGAAGCRGGSTGCAAGCTTCYRTGCTCCAGGACTCTTGTAGCCTGCACCYGTGTKTTCCTAGTCAACACAGTGTAACCAGCCTTGGTAATACTAAGTTCTACTGCAACTGGAGCTGAAAACTGACCCTCTTAGAGCATGGCCTCACAGTGTAGGCCTCAGAGTGTCTGCATGGCTTAACCAGGGAAAACACTTCCTTAGGAGTTTATTTCCARCAAAGGCACCCTGTATCCTRTAAATGAATATTTTCCAACTAGGGTTTCACTTTTGCTCCCCAAAGGCCTCKCTGGATGCAATATTGCCCTGAAGGAATCTTTCCTGTTGTACTTTGGTAACATTTGGGGTTTCTCTTTATGACAACAGTCTCTTTAACTGCTGTGGTAGTTTAGTCTTCACTGGCCTAGTNGTCCTGGCACTCTGCTCCTGGCTGACACAGCATGCTCCACAACAAGCAAGAAGGGAATAATTTGGCTCAGTTTTGAAGCATACCACCCACCATGCAGGAGGGCGTCTCTGGCTGGCTGTGATTGGCCGCTTGCTAGATCAGGAAGCAGAGAGCAGGGAAAACCAGCGCCAAGACAGCTTTCCCCTTTCCTCCCTTTTCCAATTCGAGATTCCAATCCATGGGATGGTGACCCCCGTRTTCSGGTCCGTCTTCCTTCCTCAGTCAGCCCTCCCTGGAAATAGCCTCACAGACACACTCAGAGGCCTTTCTCCTGGAGATTACAAAGCCAGCCAAGCTGACCGTGAAGATGAGTGATCAGAGGCGTGGGGCGAGGGTTTATAAAAGGTCTTGTCGGGAAAGGAACCAGAGACCAGCCGGGGTCGCGCGGAAAGACTGGAAAAAATAGCAAAATGATTCTGAGACTTAACATGGCAGATGTCAAAGGCCAGAAAGACAACAGAGAGAGAAGCTTGGTTCGATGACTTTGGGGACTCTGATAAACCCCAATGTATTAAGCACTTACAGTTGTACTTTGTGTGGAACACAGAGTGAGGACGCTGCGCTGTAGAAGAGCTGAGATACACAACTAATACTGAGGATTTCTAATGCCAGTCGCCACAGAGTGCATCAAGTGCACGTACATCGTATACAGCCAGCAAAGGAAGCCTCCAGAGCCAGAAATGATGACATCTCATCAAGTCGCTGGCCTAGGGGTACCACGGAAACCCCCAAATAATCCTGGGGGTTGCTCTCCGCAAAGTGATGTACTGTGGAAGACACACTGGCTCAGGGGACAAGGAGGAGTCAGACTGGTGCCTAGACAAAGCCTTCGCCCACTGACTAGTGTTCACRGTACAGGAAGGTACCAGAGGAGAGAGGTAAACACCGACTCAGCTACAAACYGTTCCGTCACAGCGGTGACCTGCCTACAAGGAACTCTTGTGTAAAAGCAGCATAAAAGTCGTGGGAATAACCAGTCACTGTCTGGTCAGATTTAAGGACCATGAGACGGGACCATTGCCCAAAGAACCTGAGACTAGATAGGCCGTGGACCTAAGGGAACCAAATACCGTGTCCTGTGAAAGGAACACAGCAGCAGGAAGAGTCCTAAGACACTCCGCTCTCCTCATGAATCTGAGCCTTGCTCAGCCGCCATCCGAGAGGCTTCCTTCTGCAGAGACGGGAACAAATGTGGACCGTGTGCAGAGAGTGGGACCTTGGCAGTCCCAACGGGATGTCTCCATCAAATCTCTTCCTTCAGGGCTAGGGGAACCCTGCAGAAGAGGAGAGGGAGAGAGTTTAAGAGCCAGAGGGGGTGGAGGACACCAGGAAACCAAGTCCCTGTAGACACAGCAGGGCCGATGCACACATGAACTCACAGGCGCCGTGCATGGGGCCTGCCAGGTCTGAGTCAGATGGGGTCCCATAGCTGAGGGGAAGTGGACAGAAGGCCTCAATCCAAAYGCAGAATCTATCTCCAGTTGAAAACAACTCCCAAGGAAAAATTAGTTTTCACCAATGAAGTCTCATTGGATATACAAACCATATTTAAGAGCAGGCCCCAGGCTGGAGAGATGGCTCAGCGGTTAAGAGCACCGACTACTCTTCCAAAAGTACTGAGTTCAAATCCCAGCAACCACATGGTGGCTCACAACCATCTGTAATGGGATCTGACGGCCTCTTCTGGTGNAATCTTTCCTGTTGTACTTTGGTAACATTTGGGGTTTCTCTTTATGACAACAGTCTCTTTAACTGCTGTGGTAGTTTAGTCTTCACTGGCCTAGTTGGCATCTCATTCAAATCAGGCTGAACGTGGTGAGTACCCTTGTCACATTCTGAGGTGTATATTGTTTTGAAATTTCCTCTGTTAATTAAATTAGTTCATTACCTTTAAATTAAGGCTCACTCAAACGATCAGTCCTGGATCCAATACTTCCCCAGAATATCTCAAGAATAGCCTCTAGAACAACAATATCATCCAACCAGACATCCCAGAGCTCCCAGGGACTAAACCACCAACCAAAGAGTACACATGGAAGGACCCATGGCTCCAGCTGCATAAGTAGTGGAGGATGGCCTGGTGRGACATCAGTGCGAGGAGAGGCCCTTGGTCCTGTGAAGGCTCGATGCCCCAGTGAAGGGGAATGCCAGGTCAGGAAAGTGGGGACTGTGGAAGGTAGGAAGCAGGGGGAGGCASGAGGGGGTAGGGAGTTTTCAGAGGGGAAATGAGGAAAGGGGATAACATTTGAAATGTAAATAAAGAATATATCAAATAAAAAGAAGRCTAGACTTGCTGATAGCCTGTATCCTTCTGAAACCTCACGAGCAAGCAGGGTGCTCACTAGCTTCGGGTCCACTGGCATCCCTGACCTCTGTTCTCCCATCACACTAGCTCATTACTCAGCTCACAGAATTTCTGGGCTTCTCTAGCCTACAGCTCTGAACTCTTCCACATTTTTCCAGTGAGCCAGTTCCAAAGGCCTAGGAATCACATGGCAGGCTTGTYAGAGCAATGGTACAACTTCCTGTCTCTGTGACAAATACCTGGAAGAARTGACTTAAGAAAGAAAGATTCCTCTCAAGTCATGGTTTAAAGGCCTTCAGTCTGTGCAGCAGAGAGGGTGGGGCACCTGGAATGGTTCGGGCCATGGCAGTCAAATGTATGGCGGGCCCTAAGTAACTGCTACTTGTTGACCTGGAGTAAGGAGCCAAGAGGCAGGGCTGGCCTACAAGCCTCAAGGCCTGTCCTTCATCAACCCACACCTTTCTAGCTAGCCCCTGCCTCCTGTGAGTTTCAGTGACTTTCCAATGCTGTTCAAACACTTGAACTTGTAGGGACTATTTCATACTTAAGTCAGGCATAACACAATGTTATCTGCCATTTAAATAGAAGAAAACAATGACCATGCTATTAGAGCAAACAAACAACAAAACCCAGGAGAAATTGAGTGGAAAATGATGTCATTGCAATTTTGTAGACAAGAATCGGGGACGGTTTTGGGCAAGTAGAACCTATGGGAGGAAATAAGTATATGAAAAATGAAGTCAAACTTTGCTCCTCTTTAGGTAGAATTTTCCGGGTAGAGAAGTCGCTGCCTGGTGCTGAGGGAGGAGACTGCTTGGGCGGCTTTGATGAATGTGTGATTGAGGTATGGCTGGAATGGCATGCTGTGGAGAAGAGAATAGTATCAGAGAYATAGAAGGAATGAGGCTTGGAGCATAGGGTGCCTGCATTTAGTCCCGGGAGAATTTTGGTTTGTATTCAAGGTGCCTGAGAGGTTGATGGAAGTTCTTGAGTAGGGGATGGCTTGCACAGCTTCAAGTATTTAAAGGAGCACATTGGCCAATGTGGGAGCCAAGGGGGGAGTCAGCTGCACAAAAGGAGGATTGGTGTGCTGGCAAATGTTTAACAGCCGGCTCTGCAAAGACAAAAATAAGCAAACAAACAGAATTAGAATTTGCTAAAAGAGAAGGCAAAGAAAATAACAGGGAAGTGAGAGAAATGCAAAGAGGGGAATCTAATTAGCATGGGTTAGAGGCAAGGTCCTCTCAGCAGAAGTGACATTTAAGGAGAGACCTGGGCAAGCCAGGTATACATCAAAGGTCACCAAGGCTGCTTTCCTGGATTCGAGTAGGACCATCTGTCAGTGAGTCCAGACGCTGGGAAATGTACTTAAGAAAAATAAACGAGCGTTCACTAGGGAAAACATATTCTTCTGCTGCCTTTGGTAACATATTCCTGTGTTTACTAACCCACGTTCTCAGGGGATTCATCTTTGTTCTAACTTGTGTCCACCCTACCGCACCGAAAACCATTTCTTTTCTGCAGAGAGAAGAATGGAGAGTATTCCTCAGAGTCCCACATTTGGACGTGTCAGCATGTGGGGCTGAACCCCAGGGTAGCAGACCTGCTCACTCGCCATACCCATCCTGGTGGCTGACACATTATTCTGGCAGAGTTAAGGGAGACTATTGACAAATTTGAATGATGTCGTGAGTCACCTGAGCTGCCATGACACCGGCCTGTTCAGCATTACTTACAGCCTCTGGACACCAGCACTAAATAAGATGCAGAGCAAGCCACAAAGGGACTTGCCCTGAGGGTTTTTCAATTCCCACTGTCAAAGCCCAAGGATTCCTGAAGCGAGTGGAAGGAAATGAGAAGAAAAAGCAGCTGAACAGTTCATTGAATCTGTTCAGAGTTTATATGTCGTGTTGTTTTGACAGCTTTTATGAGTGTGTTGCATGGAGAGAGTAATGGAGAAGCCAGGTGGGAAGTGAACAGGCACATGAACACAGAGAAATTACAAATGCAACATACATGCAATTATATAATTATGTCAGGGCCATGCCGCATTCAGCACTCAGTGACACCTCTGCTGTGTTTACTGTTCCTCGGGTCAAGAATTCAGTTTTGAAAAGAGACATTGAAGGGATAATGGATAACTATGGGAGGAAAATGTAAATGTTGAGAGCCTGTGGTGGTAATGCTGAAGAAGAGAGACCAGGATTACCAGTGGACCCCTGGGCGTGGAAGTGTGGCAGAATGTGGGGGAGGGGTAAAGAGAGAGGATAGCCCAGAGAAACTTCTAAGAGAAGCAGTAAAGCCCAGGGGTGCTCGATGACTTTTTTGTGGAGATGTTTTGTAGACAGGGGTTGGCTTTGCACCCATTTCACAGCTCAGGCTGAATATGAACAATCATATTGCTTTATGTTTTGGCTCAGTATCATAAATACATAGATAACTACATACATACACATGTACATATGAACATATATAATGATAATTTCCTAACTATCGCTGAAATAGAAGCAAAGCAGATTCTCTGGAATAGCTTTATACATTCTTRAGAAACCACACAATGTAGCTTACATACAGGGAAGAGGGAGAGAATTGACTAACAGTCTTCTAAATTATTCCATAGTCTTTTGSAAAATATGTTCACAGTGGTGGCCATATTTTTTTATACAAACATGTGTATAATCACAGGCATATTCTTATTGAAGAGATATGTAAGAAACAATACAGTAACTGTGTTAAAATCAGTTCTTGACACTCTGACACAAATCTAGGCACAACTGGGAAGAAGAAATCTCAGTTAAAGAATTCATTGGCCTGTGGACATGTCTGTGGGGCGCTTTCTGGATTTCTGATTTATACAGGAGAGCCTTGCCCTTGTGGAAAGTACCATCTCTCTGCAGGTCAGYCAGGGCTATGTAAGAGAGGYAGCCCAGGGAAGCAAGCCAGTAAACAGTACTCCTCTGTGGCCTCTGTTTTGCTTCCTGCTTTGAGTTCCTGTCTGATGGACCCATAAGCTAAGTAGCCTTTTACCTCCCTATGTTGCTTTTGGTTAGTATTTTATTCCAGCACCACAAACCAAACCATGACAGTGTACTTTGAGGACACAAGGTGGCATGGGGAACAGTTCCGTAGTACGGAAGGTGGCTACAGAAGGCTAGAGAGAATCTCCATAGACTTGTAGGTAAATTTTAAAATKAAGCGTGAAAATAAGACAAAGACCCAGATGGACGGAAGGACCATGCCATTTGGATGAGTTATTTAATCTCGACAATAAACTGGACTCTGTGACTGCTGTCAGCTATTCCCACCTCTCCAGTGTGTGTCTGTCTGAAACCAAGCATCCATTTTCCCTTTGTGTGCTAAAGTAGCATTTGGAAGTGGGGATGACCACTTGCACACACAACTACCTCTCTCCATAACCCAAGATGTTCTGAGGCAAGCACAGTTGGCCCCCTCCACCTTAATTTTTGGTGTTAAGTCCATTGTAACTTCCTCCAGGAAGGCTGCCTTTAGTTAGATGTTCCCAACTCTTGTCCCCATCACATTGTTTTGGAAAACACAGGTTTTAATTGCAATCCTATGTGTACATGCACATGTACATGTGTGTGTGTGTACATGGGGTCTACTTTCTCTCTAGGTCCTGAGCACCTTCAGTGAGGGTGTGTCTTTAGTGCTCCTGCAGCAGGCGCCACTCCTCTGACTCTTCCCAGACAGAGTGAGTATTTCAGTGCTTAGATCATCATTGCTTTAAATTGTCAGGGTTTACATACTTAACAATATAAAAAAAAAAAAAGGCCAAAAATCGTAGTATTAACTCAAGTCCTAAGTTCTTTATCTGAGAGCAAGGATTTTCACCATTTTCCAGGACTAGAAAACAGAAAACAACATGAAACTGTTTGTTACTGTGTCCTTATTTATCTGGGTGAAGGTTAAAGAATGATATCTGGCAGATGCAGGAATCTACAATATCGTTCCTTATTCTACATTTTCTATTCATCTTATTGTCCAAGATAAAAGGTCATTTGTTCTTTTACTTGGGGAGCTTTAGGTGACCATTCTTACTATGTGGCAAAGATTCCTCAGTTATGTCATCTAATTACCTTTCAGCATCTTTAGTTCACCCTTCATTCTTTAGGTTTAGTCAGTAGCATTTGAGCATGAAGTACTCATAACAAGCACCAGTGGTTTCCGCCTATTTGACTAGTTCAACCTCTGCTCTCAGATGTGATTGTAGTCATCTGAGCATGTGTGTGAGGAGAGCAGATAGTTCTCAGGGCTGGGGCTTCACAGTGCCCATGTCAGTGAGGGAGAAGGGCAATCAGGCACCATATGAGGATTGAGGAAAGAGGGAATGAATGTGTGTACTCTAGCACTCCACCGAGATGATTTGGATNGACATGTACAGTGCCGAAGTCATTGACTGGTGTATCAGGGACTAGGGGAAGTGGAACAGAAAGGCTCAGCACTCACATATGCAAGGTGAGTAGTGCTGGAGATGCAGTGTGGTGACTGAACAGCTAATTCGCTAAGGGGGAACTAAGACGGGTTCTTCTACATGTGGGAAAGAGGGGGCAACTGTGTGAATTGTATATATTAATTAATTAATTAATTGTATATATGTAATTAATTAACTACAGAATTGTAGTGTAATTATTTTATAAGTTTTATGAATACCAAAACACTAATTATATGCCTTTAATGGCTACCAGTTTTATTTGTCAATGATGTCATTAAACAGCCAAGAAACAAACAAAAGCAGCAAATAAACAAACAAACAAAAAAACAGGACTATGACATGTACCTTGTGCTTCAGTTATTCTTGGGCCTGACAAAACCTTATAAATCTCTTCAARTTGCTCTGTGATCTTGATTAAAACATATATCAAACAATAAAATATAATTATTTACAGTTAGTGCATGTGTTGTCTCTCATCATGTGTATGACATAAACCTGGAGATATGGAAGGATTTTGTCATGACCAATTAYTAATGTCTTTAGGCAACTCTGTGAATGAAGTGCTTGGTTATATGGTAGGTGCTGCTAAATAAATTAACATCCAAAGAATAGATGGCATTGAGACAGCTATGAGTRTGGCCAGTCAAAAAGCRCCAGGGTGTGGACGGGTATTGCCAGTAATCTCCAGCCTCGCTGAACATCAGGAGGTTTATTCACAGAGATTCTGGATGTTTGGCCTCAGTGAAAAGTAAGTGATGTGCAGAAGTGAGATTGAATAGTAGAGTTGGAGGTTTTGCGGACTCTACAATAAATCATTCAGCAAGTCTGACCAACATAGGCTGGAGAAACCTGACCAAATGAGCCTTCCTTTTTCCAGTGTCTCTACGCCTATACTTATCAGCTATTTGTTCTGAATTATTTAGAAATTGTCTCAACATCCATCTCCCATGTTGACAGAGATATATCCATAAAGAGTTATTATATAAGCAATATTATTATTGTAATTATTGTTATCATTAGCTGCTTCATTTCTTAGCATTTTCCTTGTGGTTCATCGAGGGTCTTCTGAGGGCTATTAAAGAGCTTGAAAGAATAAGMATCGTACTAGTAGATATTTATTTCCATTGTATTATTTACAAGTCTATCGTAGGGAATCCTACTAACTCCCAGTTGTCAAATCCACAAAAACCTTAAATTCTCACCCCTCTCATCTGTAAGCTTTAACAGCAGCAAGATGGAGTGAAGGCTAGTATTACTCAAACTTCATTACTCATACAAAATATTCGTGAGCTCTCTCGTGCTGTGGGGTATGTACATAAATAATTAAAGCAGAGCTATGCTYGTCAGAAGAACAGAGGCAAATACATCCTCTTCTGTTTGCAGGCACTGTATCGGCAATGACTTCCTCATTAATGCAGCAATTCACTAAGGGCTGCCTTAGTTAATGGGAATTAGCAAAAAYGCTAGTGTGCCCTTATTCATCTGTGGAGAGGCTGTGCAATATTCGAAGTGAGAGGCCTGTTGAATGTCATTTACTGGAAGTACCCTCTTCTTATTGTCCCTTTTGAGCAGCACCCTGGGACTCATGGCTTTAGAAGTGTCACTGTAAGACTTTCTACAGGGACTGCACGGTTGCAGAGTTCATTAGAGTTTGAGTCCAGTTTACCATGGATTCTCTGCTTGCCTTTCTTTTTATCAAGAAAGAAGAGCTTTGAAAAACGACTTCGAGTTTGTGCACTGTAGAACAAGACACTGTTTATCT
>BDUI01001696.1:85473-105219 GCA_002335545.1 Apodemus speciosus | reverse complement strand
TGTATGCTATAGAAAAAGATAGTGGATAGTGGCTAGGGGTTGATAAACAGCTATAGCTAAATTTGAGATCAAGTAAACCCATTTGGCTACTCAGGAGTAAAAAGAGACTAAATTCTAAGACTGGGACTCAAGTATAAGRGCAGGAAAAATACCACAGGAGAATTTTCATTCTCAACTTAAGTAGGTTTCCTACTTCAAGACCAGCACACAACTCAAGAAAAAGTAGGACCTTGRACTGCCCAAATAGATGCATTTGAAGATCTTGACGTGACCACTCCATCATGCTAGATGCTGTAATTCCCTGTTTCTGGAGATTACTCAAAGCCTACAACTAAAACCTCCTCTCATTAGGAGTTTCCTCTRCCCCTTTCTGCCTATAAGACGTAGCCTAGCTACAGAAATACTGGACAAGTGCTGTAAAGGAGAGGTGGCTTGAGTCAGCACACATGAGTAGGACATAGAAAGGTCATGCAGGATTGCTCCTGAGATTGGGATGACAGAATATAGACTGGATAAGGGAGACTCACCAGCATGGAGTGGTCTCCCAAGGAAAGAACTGTAATACTCGCTCGAGAACGGGAGTTGGCTCTAATGCAGTACTAATGCTTCTAGGGGATGATGGCCCAGAGTACACAGAGTTTAAACACTGGAATTACTGTGGGGATTGAAAGAAGACTTAAAAAATGTAGGGGCGTACATAGGACTCTGAAGGATTTGACAAGCCTATAGGCCCAGAAAATATCTAACTATACAGCAAAAATTATGCTGTTTAGAGTAACGTTAGTATTTTGGAAAGTTCAAAAGTGGCTTCAAGAAGCTTAAGGGATTTGAGATTTTATGCTATTCATCAGCTAACAACTTAGCTACCATAGTGTCATGGATTCTGCCAAAGATATGCGATGCCTAGGTCAGAGAGGGAGGATTTCATCATTCRTGGTAACAGCGATGGTGAGTGTATTAACACTCATTCCTATTGGCTCCTCTAGCTTCAATTGTGTCAGAGCAAAGAGGTCAGGTGATACCTATGTCTATAGTAAGCTGCATTGCAGGAGATGAAGTTTCCCCTAAAGCTCTTCTTTCTAATGCACAATAAACTTGTATTACTTTTACCTTAGAGAAAGAGACGCTATATTTAGTAAGGCTGTTGGTACACACATAACTGCTCCCCCACCCCCATAAAGAGTCAGGCACAAAGTCACTCAGCACTTCAGAAATTCAAGAGACCAATCGATAATGTAACACTCCCCTATAGCATTCCTCACTAATCTAGGACTGATAGTGAGCTTCCATTTGTGATAGTTTAAGATTGGACTCATGTGCTCTATCCGCTGACTATGAGCTGGCGACTGATTTCCCTTCTGCATTTTGACAGGACTCGGCGAGCTTCTTGACATTTCATACGCAGGGCAAAGGAAGTTCTGAGATGTCATGAATCTAGATCACAAGAAACCTTGCACAATTGTTGGGGGCCTAGTAGAACCTTGAGCAATCATGCAAGAAGTTCAGCTRTTACTGGTGAGATAACATACTATAGTGAGACAAAATGAGGGACAGAGAGTAGGAGAGAAGGAGGGGAGAGAAGGGAGAGAGACAGAGACAGAGAGATAGTCATTCAAATAGTAAGACCCTGTACCCTAATGTATTCAGCAGCCAGCTGAATGACTGAGTGACCCCAACTGATACCACTTAGATAGAATGGCCTAGCCGAGCCCTGCCTGAGTTGCTAACCTATARTATCTTTAGACAGAATGAGTATTGGTTTGTGCCAATATGAACATATTGATAATGCAACACATTATAGAACTAGGTTCAAGGTGCCAAGACTAGACACTGAGATGTCTGCATTGAACAATCAGAAGCAAGTCAGCCATGATCTGGGTGGCAGCCATAGCAGCTTCACTGAATTGCAATCACCTCCCAAGACACCACATTAAACACTATGAATACATGAATTTGGGGGTTAGAGTTCCAACACATGAACTTTCAGGGAGACACCAACCCTTATAGTCACATAGATCAGAAGAGGTCTTGTGGGTGATAGGAATCTAGAAAGCGCGACAGAGGGACAGAGTTGACATAGTTCTACCCACCTGGGGTGCCTGATGCCTCTTGCAATAAGGACTGGACACAAATGCTGCAGGTAGAAACTGAAGGATGCTATGCTCTGACTAAAGATCCTGCAAGGCTAAGGGTTTATTTACTCCTTGAACTTCTCTAAGTCTTGTCAGCCTTTAGCTGACAACCCCGTTGAGAAGCTGCCCTTGTATGAAGATATCCATTTTGCTTAAAGTCACTCTTGCCTTTGGGTCAGCTGTTATTCAATGACTAGTAGAAGTAAGCATCTAAACTTTAGTCTTGGGCCCTAATACAGATGAAAGGACATCCGTTCTAGTTATCCATCCCAATTTATCAAGACACCCCAAAAGTCAGTTATTTAAAGAAGAATGACTTGACTATTTTATAATGCTTATGTAGGTCAGGAATTTGGGGTGGGATCGGGAAGAAAGTTGGGGCTTGGGGACTTTTACAAGGTTTCCACAAGAATAAGCTAAATCTAAAACAATAGAGAGTCAACTGATGATTTCTCCCTATTCCATGGGGCCTCTGGGTCCACCTTCTCCATGAGGGTTAGCCTGAGCTTTCTCAGAGCAGGGTGATCTCGGTCCACTCTGAATATTTCTATAGCAACTGAATATCTTAAGAATAAGTGTTCAAGTGAACATCATAAAAGTGTGTCAGCCTTTATGACCTTGAAATGCACACGCCACTTTTTATCATCTGCTGCTGGTTGAAATAGCAAGAAAGGATTGTGAAATTTGGAAATTTTCTTCTACTAGCTTTATAATTTTATCTTGTTTACATGTTCATTTCATGTTATTCACTTTTTAATTTAATTTATTTTTATATTATTTATTTATTTATTTATTTATTTAGTTAGTTAGTTAGTTAGTTAGATAGTTAGTTGAGGTAAAGTCTTGCCTTGTATCTTAGGATGATATGGAACTTACTATGTAGGCCAGGGTGGTCCCAAATGTGTAATCCTCCTGTCTCCATCTCTAGTGTGCTGGGAGTGCTGGTATTTAAGACATACAACTCCAGCATATCTAACTCTGGTATCTGCTTTTAACATAGAAGTTCAAGATTATTTTTGTCTACAGAGTGAAACAGTTTTCACTCTATTTTTATTTTTTACTTTATGTTCTTTTAATCAAGTTTCTGTCATTGTTATGTTTTAATTACTAAGATATCAGATATATTATTTCTCCTTTATCTTTGTTCTTCTCTTTAAAAATCAATTGGTTTCTTTGTAATTTTTATCCTTCTTTAACCATTACACAATGGATTTTCAGAGTTCCCCCAAAACAAACAAACAAACAAACAAACAAACAAACAAACACCCCTCCTAATCCTACTGCGGATTTTTATTGGAATTGCTGAACACATGTAGAAGATATGTTGTAGAAGATATGTTGTCAATAGTGGAAACACATAAACTATTTATCTAGAGATGCAGCCACTGTGCCTCATTTGCTTTTTAAGACCCAAACAGACTGAGAAATTTATATTGTTCATTTGATATTAATTTGAGAATGAAAAACAAACAAACTAAATAAATAGAGCTATTCCCCTGGGATTATTTAAAACTTACTTTATAACTAAAAGACTAACACAATATATGGACAAAGACTATGAGCACAGAAGTTTTTAATAGAGAAAAAATTGAAGTATAGGAAAAGATGCCAAATTTCTCCTCAAAATAGAAAAAAAAATGAGTTTTGAAAATAACCATAGACTATAGTTTGACCATGACGGTGAGAAAAGATTCATGACGCTCTGTCGAGATGGGGAAAGCTGGTACCACCCCCACTGCTGGGAGACTGTGAATGGTGAAATCTTTGGAGAAAAGTTTCTCCATGTGACTCACAAGTTGGAAATGTGGGGAGTCTTCAAACTTGCTACTTTACCAGTACGATTTTGTCCTTAGGAATACTCACGTGTCTCCACAAAGTCGTGTAATGAGCGCTTCCGCTATCTTACCATAAATGGAAACGAGGGGCTAGAAGAACTTGAGAGCTCACTGGTCGCAGTATGTAACTGGGGCATCCGTTAAGTGTCCATACAACAGAACACCTGGTGGTCTTTGAAAATAATTAGATGCTTCTTTCCATGATCTAGAGTAATCTCAAAGACTTTTAAGTGAAAGAGGCACAATACAAAGTATGTGGAGAGTGAAGCCCAGCTTAATAAAGAAAAAGGAAAAGAAAGAAAAGATGCATTAATATACATGTTTGCATTCCCATAGAATATCTCTGGAGTGATAATTAAGAATCAGATGATAGTGGTCGCCTCTGGGAAGGACAGCTGGGAGATGAGCACGAGGTGGGGAGACACGCTTTATACTCCTATCCCTTTGAACTCTTTGATTAATTTTTAACAATATGTATGTATTATTTTTAAAAATAAATTAAAAACTATTTTAAAACAGTTCCCCCTTTCACTTAAGCTGTAAAATGTCACACATTCAGAAGTTTTTCCTGCGTTTTGATTTGACCTAGAGGTGCGTCTCGCCACTTCATTGTGTGTTCTTGTGTTCCTTTCTGCACACTCAAAGGAATCACTGAAAGAAGTACTTTTCTACTAAAAGTCAAAGAGAGAAAATGTCACGGTTTAAAGTCCATGACAAGGTAACTGCTTTTATTTAAAATGAAGTGGAAATTACAATGATGTTTCATTGTCTTTGAACAATGTTGAAATAAAATCTGAAGAATTCTTTTATTTTTCAAGACTGATGATCAAACCCTGGATCTTTCCTTTGCTAGGCAAGTTTTTCTACCACTCCATTAGAGCCCAGATTCTATCTGCAGAAATCTCCATCTGTGTGTATATAAACTGACTGGTATCCCTCGCCTAGTCCCCACGTTTAACCACCAACCGCTCAAACCTTACAAGGTAAGTAAACTGAGAAATAAAGTCTTTAAAGAGGACATTAAGCTAAAATGAGGTCATAAGAGTGGATGCTAATTCAACATGACTGATCTGTATGTAAGAGGAGACTTGGGCAGAGATGTACCTAGAAAGTAAGCTGTCTTTCACCCTGAAGGTACAAGAATGTCGACATAGATAAGGAAGAAGGAAACCAAACCCAGAACTGGGTTTTAAACCTTCCACAGCCGTTGATGAGCATACATTTTAGGGGCAGCACTGAGCAGCCTGGCTTGACCATGGCACTATATCCATCACGTTCATGTGGGTAGGTGGTTTTCAAAGATTTTGCTTTGATTCTTGAGGGAAGCTGACAGTAGAAACGGAGGCGATCTGAAGTGAATGCTGAAGCAGTGGGTGGGTAAGCCAAGGCTTTCAGGGAAATCTGACTAACTCTGGCTACGAAAAGTCCCACATTTTTTTTCTACAAAACAATCGAATGGTAAGAAAAAAATTAATGTATGTGTAGACTACAGGATCTGATCCTCTGTGTGTGGAAAATCAGCTTTTAAAAGAAAGAGTGCTGTTCATCTTACTGATTAATTGGACCAGGCCAAGATTAAGGAAGCCAACTCGGGGAGCAAATGGGCTGTTGCGACCCACACTGCTAGCTTCCCTCATCCGGCCCACTCCACTCCTTCATCTCTATAATGGAAAGCAGAGGTCTAAACCAAGAGCATTGAGAGTTTCCCTTCAGATGACTGATTTTGCCTGATGGCAGTGCCTACACGGTACCCTAAACAATCATTCACCCTCGTCACAGAGAAAGCAAACATAGGAGCTTGGTTACATATACAAACCATTTGTTTCTGTTGAAGCTGTCCCCCTTTGGTTGGTGGATTCGATAGTGTGCAGACCAAGCCTGTGCTTGCACTGTGCCTGCCTCTGCCCGCCCTCCTATTACACAGGGTCTCTTTGTTTTGCCACATTGGTGGCAGCGTCTCTTTCTCATAGCTCCTTGCAGAAGATGGATACATCCACGTGTTACCCATGGTCTAAACTTTGCCACACTAAGCAGCTCCTGCCTGAACCTGGGAGAGTGTGAGAGAGCCGAGATTTGAGAAGTAATACGCAGGTCCTACCATGCCTTAAGAGGAGCTGCAGTTTGTCAGTGATGTTTGATGGCTTTCTCTATCTCAGCACAACAATCTCTGGGGCACACTATGGTCTCTCAGCATGTCCCTATTAAGTACACTTCTTGCTTTACATGCCTAGGCTCAGCTAACCAAGGGGTGGTGGAGATGTGGATAGGCGATCTTAAATCATTCTCATTTTCCCAAGTTCCTCTGCAGTTCTGGGATGGAACATATGGCAATGTTACGTCTATTTGAAAAAGCCTTTGCATCATATGTTTATACAACTGCTCACTGTCCCAAGACAAAAATTCCTTTCCTGTTATTGCCCATTTGCTGACTAAAGAAATTATCCTCTTTATGTATTCTGGTACTTTACCTTGATATTTTACATTTAATTATGTAGCCCTCAGTCCATAATGTACATCTTCATCAACTCAGGCCATTTTGTTTCTGTGACTCCAAAGCTTAATGGTATGTTAGGAGATAAAAGATACATTTTTTTTTTAATTCCTCTACTCTTTCAGCCATTTTTTTTAAAAAAATCATAGAATAATAAAAACTGAGTCAATAGGGAAAGACCAGTAAATTCTTAGGTGTTTCTTATCTGTTCCCTAATTATGGTGTTCTAATAACAATAATAAGATACCTTAAAACTTTATACCAAACACTCACACTTATATGTCGCACATCATCTAAGGGACAACGACAACAGTTCTACTTACCCCACAGAGGTCATCACCGCCAAGACTGCAGGGCACACGGAGGTCACCATTTGACCCATGCTAGCTAGCACTGAGGTCCATGAAGAAAGCAAGAACTTCAGCATATCTAGCTGAAGCCAGTCTTTAAACAGTGAATTTCACCTATGAGAGCAGCGGGGAAGACCTCCATTAGTCTAAGCTTCAGAGCCTAATATTGGAGACCTGTTACAGGTTTTCTTTCTGTAAGATGTGCAACCTGACACCTTCGTGTAATATATAAATTCTTCAACCATGGCAGCACATGTGGGTCATCTTTGTTTTGCCCCCGTGTTGTGCGATAAGCCCTTTACCCATGTCACCTCCCGAGTGAATGATTCTAACTTGTGTTTTTTTTTTTCTTCTTATGATATAAACCTGAGTCTGTTATACTAATGGAGCCAAATGTCAACTCTGACTTATGATTTTCATGAGAGCCCATCAGGAGTATAACGTTGTGGCAACGGATCATTTAAATATTTTAAGGTTGAAATTCTACAATTACGTTGCCATTCAGCACACTGTGGATGTTTCAGAGGTCTCTGGTCAATTTGTGTTTGAAATGTGGAGGTTAAGCCGGTCAACCCGCAACTTCTTGGAAAAGTTTTAGTACATTAGCTAATGCAGTGCAAAAACCTAAGCAGGATCGGGCATCACATTTTGCATATCAACGAAAGCTATCGAATTTGTGGCTTTTGCTAGCTTTGCAGAAAGGGACTTTTAAAAATACTCCTCTTGATAGTGTAAAACTAGCGAAAGCCACAAATGGAATGGGTTTTCGCCTCATGGAAAGCCTTTCGCATCGTGGTGCTCTGGCCAGCCTCCACACTACTCTGCGGTTTACAACTCCGATCTTCAAAGCTTCTTAGCTCTTGGAGAAGCTGAACAAGTTCCACACAGACCACCAGAGTGGTCTACGGATACTGCCCGTTGCATCAGTGGCTAATGCTTCTCAGTCTGTTCCCAGCTTCATAACAGTAGCACCAAAAAGTCGTACTCGGGGAAAGCAATTTGATGACCCCAGGTGAGTCGGTGGTGGGAATGCCAGGCATTGGTATGTCTAAAAATGGATGTGGGGTGGGAGGAAATGGAGAGGTCCAGCTAAGAGACACATGAGAGCTTCAAGGGATCATGAAGGCATTTGAGAACAGTTCAGAATTTTGATCAAGTTATTCTTGTGAACAAATTTGAATAAAGTATATGATGTAGGTCAACTTGGCTTTGGGTCTATCATCTGATTGCTTATCCCTCTACTTAGCTATAAGAGAAATAAACCAAAGGACCCTAGGGTACTCACACACTTATCTGAAGAGTAGAGCTAGAGATAGGAAATAAAACTACAAAACTTTTTTATGGCATGCCACAAAAATCCAGAGCTTAAACCTTAGCTCATGCCCTTGGCTGTTGGTTCAATTGCTGCCTCACCATTGGACCATAGGAACCTTCTACTTGATGCTGCTGGTGATGACAGTTTTAATATTCATTGAGAGAACTGGCATGGTAAATTGGAAGGGGACAGGTGAGTTCATTTGGTCACTCTTAGAACTGTACAGTGTAGGAGAACATGAGGAAAGATGAAGCGTGGTGAGGAGGTGGACTTTGCACTGGCCATGGGTTGAGTTGCTGTGGACCCTTGACTGACCGGAAAGTAGCCATGTGCATACTGTACATGTAATCCCTGTGTGTTTATGTCAGTGGACGAAGGATGAATGACTCACACACAGTGCAATCATACATGTGACCAGCGGTAACAAGGGTGGGGCATTGCTACTATGACATCAAATCAAGAGCTGCCAGGGAAGTGCTGCCGGAAGCCGGATTCTCAGGCCGGGATCTGTGGGAAGAGCAGGAGTTTGCTGGGCTGTGAAGAAAGAAGCTTGTGTGTAGCCAGAGTAACATCTGCAGTGGCCCTGTGGTGTGCAGAGGTCAGTGCCCTTGACAACTGTGAAGGCACCCATATGCACTTCAGAAAGTTCTGTTTAGGAAAAGCCACTGTATGTACGTAGGGGGCTCAAGGTCTTCCCAGGTGGCTTAGCAATAGAATATCGTAGTTTTGAAAATAGAGTTTCAAAAGGCCTGCTTTCTTCAGATCCAGAGCGTCACAGAACCTGACTTAGAAAATTCACTATACCATTTTCACCTCCCGCCACTAGGAATGATGTCATAAAGATGAAGATGAAGGGCTCAGGCCTCAGGCCTTGAGCATGCCCCGATCTCGTTCTATACGGCCTTGTATATCTTATCTAAAACCAGACATGACGTTTCACTTCTCATAAAAGAACTTAGAATTAGCTTTGAACCTCTGTCACTTTGGAAGCATGGTATCAGCTGCAGGAGTCCAGGAAGAAATCTGCAACTATTTCCCTGGAGGTCAGAGCTGCGTCCACCATTCACGTGGGACCCTGCACACCGGTATCTAGAAAGCCAAGGATGGGAGTGTGGCTCCTGCCTCGAAGTCATGCCGGAGCCACAGAAGTGGCATTGCTGTCACCTGGGCACTGACGGTACAATGTTGGAGAGTGAGTGAGATGACCGGATGGTGTGGAAACTGTGACTATCAGGTTTTGATCTCCCGAAGCTTCGCTCTGAAAGYTTGTATATCAACGGTCTTCCTACTAGGATTTGTTTCTGAGTTTAATAGCAGTTTTGGTTATTAAACAAGCCACACCCATTTTTTTTCTTGTTTACTTGTCACAGCCATCACACAGAAGCACAAAACGAATCAGGCTAATTCTCTGTGAACTTTGCTTTCAACATCTTCCTATTTTTCCAAGAGAATAAATGTGCTGTTACTTGACTGCTCTCTCTCAGACTGAAGAAACAGAGAGCTATTTTTGAAGCTCCTTAAATCAGAAGCTATGGCTTTACAAAAACAGCCCCGCAGGATATCGAGACTGTGTTGAGAAACATGTGATATAAAAAAAGAAAAAAGGAAGAAAGAAACAAACCGTAAAAGTGAACTGGGATCGCCCTGTAATTGGGCGGAGAGGGCTTCCCGCAGTCCTCCTTGTTTTTTTAAAAGCCATTGCTTCTGCAGTCCTCACCTTTTGCTGTAAGACACTGTGTACAAAAATCTCCAATTGCCAAGCAAATCACAGCCAAGAGTCAGACCCCCTGGTTAGAAGAGACCTTTCTCCCCTCAATATTCTCTTTTATTGATGTTAAGAAAAGGAATTAGAGATACACAAAGAATCAACAGTGGTTCCGGTGGAAACGCAAGTAGTGTACAGAGAACTCCTGAGCCTTCTCCCTGCAAGCCAGCAGTTATGCCTGGGTGGGATCAGACCGAGTTGTAAAGTTAATTGTTTTACAGCTGTGCTTCAAGGCAGACCCCTTGTGTGGGAATGACAGATAAGTGCTTTGTAAATAAAATGAGTTATCATTTTTATTATTTTCCTTAGTTTTGCTAAATAGTCATCTCTCCAGCCAGAATGGGAACAGGAAAAGCTGAAGTTTTGTATAGCTTTGGAATGATGGCTTCGTACATTTATGCCTCCCATCCCATAATCCTCCTGGGATCCTGAAGATGGTGACGTCAGTGAGCTTGCCTGTCTCCTCTCTCGTTTCTTCTCTGAAGCAGGTCCCCGAATAATTGCAACATTTTCCTTGCAGAGGGAGGGCAGAGCAGCAGGAAGTGTTGAATATGCATGTAGTTATTAACTACAGGTAATATTTAATGGCTGCTCCCCTTTTGTGGCTCTGAATTAGAATGTATCGAGAAATGCACACACACAAAATGTGCTAAACATTTAAGGTGTCTTCCTGTCTTCTAGTTATGGTAACATTTTTTAAGTCCCATTTTGTGGTTTTGGATAGGCATGGAAAATTATTGTCCTGGAAATCTGAGTATATCCAGAATTTTTTGGAGTGAGTGTTACTCAAGAAGGTTCATGTAGAAGACACTTTGGGAATCCTTCTCTAGTTATAATTTCTTGTTCACATATTCTTTAAAATATAAAACGGTAGATAGCAATGTTCTCCTTAAAAAGACTCTTGCTAGAAAGAAGGCTCCATGGTTAAGAAACATTTCTTTGGCAGAGGATCTGGATTGGGTTCTGAAAACTCACAGGAGGTAACTCACAACCGCTGGTATCTACAGCTCCAGGGAATGTGAGAACCCCGTGGGCACCCGCACTCACGTGCATAGCCCCCACACAGACACACAGTGTACACATAGTTAAAAACCCTTCTTTTAAAAAGATTTTTTTTTTGTGGAAAATCTATTGAACAAAGTCCCAGGCATGAATAAACACACATGTAATGCCTTCCTTCTGCTAGACTGCATGAGCTTATAAATCTCACTGTTTTATGAAACTAACAAATTTTGCTTGACAAGGTACACTTTACACTGGGTTTTCTGAATGTATTTCACATGAGTAAGGAATAGGGTGCAAAATTATGGGGCAGGGAGTTAGATCCTACTTCTTAAAAGTAAGTTTTAAAATTTACTGTGCTTTCTCCATACTTTAAAAAACACCTTCCTGTGATGCTGGTGAATTACAGTTTTTATCCATATGTTTACGGCATGTAAACTTCCTGGTATGGATGGATAGACAGGAACGTTATTCTTGGAATTTGTTGACAACGTGGGTACAATTTTTCACTTCTCCGGTTCTTGGGGAATTCTGTAAAGCCATAAATTTAATATTAGCTGGCTAGCATGTTTCTAGTTAGAAAGAAAGAAACTTTAACATAAGCGCACGGCCTGGTTTCAATGAAGTCTCAGTGCTGAACGAGAAAAATGGATGCGTCTCCGCTGCCCTGGTGAACACAGACACGAACGCTAGRAAGAAAATCTACTGGACTTGAACTATGCCAATGCGCCATTGGTGATACCTTGTCTGTGGCTCTGAGGTTTGTGTACAAARCAATGTCACAGAAAGAACAAACTGAACAACATCCTAGACAAGAGAAAATGCAGGTAAATGCACTGAAGAAAGAACCCTCTGGAAAACGGGTCTCTTTGACATATTCACTGAAGGCAAGATACTAATGGTAAATGCTCCAGGCTAACCACTTCTGATGCTGCTCAGTAGCCAGCAGTAATCTGTCATTGAGCCATTTTCTCTGTGTGTGGTGTGTGTACTTATGTAACCTTGTGGCTAGACGTGTGTGTGTGTGTGTGTGTGTGTGTGTGTGTGTGTGTGTGTGTGTGTAGAGGCCAGGGGTCATCATCTGGCATCTTCCTCAGTAGCTCCTTACCTTATTTTCTGACACAGGTCTTAGATTTACTATTGTTGTGATGAAACATCATGACAAAAAAAGAAGTGGGGGGGGTGCAGGGGGGAGGAGAAGGAAAAAATGGCTTACACATCCTAAATCACAGTCTATTAAAGGAAACATACCAAGGTGGAAATTCAAACTGGGTAGAAACCTAGAGGCAGGAGCTGCTGCAGCGGCCACGGAGGAGTGCTGCTCACTGGCTTGCTCCTCTTCACTTGCTCAGCCTGCTTCTTGTGGCGCCCAGGACCACGGCCCAGGGCTGGCTCCAGTCACAATAGGTTGGGTACTCCCACACTAATCATTAATTAAGGAAATGCCCTGCAGGGTTGGCGGCCTACCACATGATCTACAGAGGCATATTTTCAGTYGAGGTTCCTTCCTCTCAGATGATTTTAGCTTGTGTCAATTTGACATAAAATGGCCATTACAAGAGAATCGTTTGTTTTGAACACTTGACCTCCAGCCTTCAGGGCTGCTTTGAAGGGTATGGCATGTTTATGAGTCAGGGTTCGAATAGTGTGGCTTCGAGTTATACCTGCCGTGACTCTGGTCACACACGTTGCTTCCTGCTAAACTGCATGCTCCTGTTGAAAGAAAACCACAGTTGTTGCCCTTACCCATGGTCAATGGCTACARTGCCTTTGAAAYCAGGGGTCCAGACAATCCTCTCCTCTTCCCATTGCTGCCAGGTAGTCTGTCATGTTAAGGAGAAAAGGGATCAGTGCAATCGTATCTGTATGTTTGTGTATAATACTTTTTATTTCAAAATAGTATAGAGTTCCAGCACATGCTCCACCCAGACTCTCTCGTTGACAAGCTCTTGTATAGCCATAGAGAGCTACAGTGCACACCAAACCCAGGYAATGGCAAGCAGTGCTATATTGTATGCTGCTCACACTGCTCAAGTCTTTTCATGAACTTTAAAAACCACATGAAATTTTAGCACAGGTACAGATTGGAGTAACCAACACAATTAAGTTATAGAAAGGCGCCATCAACCTAAAGAAAACGCTCTGCATTGCCCTCAATAAATAGGTAATAGTCTTCTGATTGCAAACTTGGCAACTCATCATCTCTTTATCACAGAATCCGGTCTATTTGAGATTGTAACTCAAGAAACTCTGTAAGGTGTGTGTGTGTGTGTGTGTGTGTGTGTGTGTGTGTGTGTGTTCTTTTTAAAATGACTGTTGACCCTCAATAACCTTGGGCACTGTGAATGTGCAGCTATCTTAAGGTGGAAATGAAGAGAGATTCACAAGTAACACAGTTAATGTGTATAATAAGNCAGGGGTCCAGACAATCCTCTCCTCTTCCCATTGCTGCCAGGTAGTCTGTCATGTTAAGGAGAAAAGGGATCAGTGCAATCGTATCTGTATGTTTGTGTATAATACTTTTTATTTCAAAATAGTATAGAGTTCCAGCACATGCTCCACCCAGACTCTCTCGTTGACAAGCTCTTGTATAGCCATAGAGAGCTACAGTGCACACCAAACCCAGGYAATGGCAAGCAGTGCTATATTGTATGCTGCTCACACTGCTCAAGTCTTTTCATGAACTTTAAAAACCACATGAAATTTTAGCACAGGTACAGATTGGAGTAACCAACACAATTAAGTTATAGAAAGGCGCCATCAACCTAAAGAAAACGCTCTGCATTGCCCTCAATAAATAGGTAATAGTCTTCTGATTGCAAACTTGGCAACTCATCATCTCTTTATCACAGAATCCGGTCTATTTGAGATTGTAACTCAAGAAACTCTGTAAGGTGTGTGTGTGTGTGTGTGTGTGTGTGTGTGTGTGTGTGTGTTCTTTTTAAAATGACTGTTGACCCTCAATAACCTTGGGCACTGTGAATGTGCAGCTATCTTAAGGTGGAAATGAAGAGAGATTCACAAGTAACACAGTTAATGTGTATAATAAGGTTTAACTCTATGTGACCTAGATGACATTCACTACATTTTTACATTACACTACATACTTTACATTTAAGGAAACTCAGAGGCTTGAAGTGAAAGGGCGAAAAAAGATATTCTGTGGCTAGGAGAGCCAACTACATGAGCAGAAGCGTCCATACTTCTCTCCAATAGACCTTTAGTTAACAACTGTCAAAAGACAGATGTGTCAATTAACCCAACCTATTGTGACAGGAGACATCCCTAGGCTGGTGGTCCTGGGTGCTACAAGAAATCAGGCTTAGTCAAGAGGAGCAATCCAGTAAGCAGCACTCCTCCATGGCCTCTGCAGCAGTTCCTGCTTCTGGGTTCCTACCCAGTTTGAATTTCTGCCTTGGCATGTTTCCTTTAGTGGTCCATCATTTAGGATATATAAGTCAATTTAACCTTTTCCTCCCCAGTGTTTATATTTATAAAACGCATGCACTCAGTATTAGACTATACGAATACACATGAAGTAATCACTCTTGGAACTGAGAAGAGATGTGCTCAGTAGCACAACTGAAGAGGATCCCAATACCTTGCTTTCAGTAATGGATAGGAAATCAACAAGGAGAAGAGTTCTTGAATAATACTGAGGACCACATAGTCTTTAACAACAGAGGGATGCATGTCCTTAAGTATTCCCATGGTATCCATATGTTAGGTCATGAAATAGCCTTTAAAGAGTTCATTGATCCATGATCAAATATGTTTTCTGGTCACAATGCAAGAAGTTAAAAAAAATCAGTAGCAATGAGAAAAACTGAAAATTCATAGGTGTGCTAAAGTTCAACAACACTCTTGAATAATCAATCAGTCAAAATAACCAAAGGAAAAAATAGGAAATAGCTTTAGAGAAGTTAAAATCTAAAAAACAGCACAGACTCCACTAAAGTATAGCAGATACAACAAAAGTTTCTAGTAACAATTCATACATTAAAAAAATAAGAAATATCTCTAACAGATAGTACATCTCAGAGAATGAGGAAAGAGAGCTAAGCAAATTCTAACAGGAAGAGGGAATGGTTGGGCTACAGGAGAGTTAGATGAAGGAGAAAACAAAACAATTGTTAACTTTGAATATTTTTGTGAAAAGCTAAAATCTCACAAAATCTCACAAGATTATTTGAATAAAGAAGAGAGAAGATCAGACTAGAAAGATAATAACAACTGAAATCATAAAAATAAAAAGAATTGTAAGAGACTGTTATAAAAAATTATGAACCAACACATTAGATAACCTAGAAAAGCAGGAAGACATTCCTGAAGACTGATCATGAAGAAAAAGAAACTTCGGTTAGTAATGGATGTAACCAGTATTCAGAAACTCCTCCTTTGCCTTCCGAAAACCAAAAACTTTTCAAAACAAGAAAAGCCTAAGATATGGAGGCTGCACTGGTGAATTGGGAGGGATGGGAGAAGAGATGGCTCAGCTGGTAAGAACTGCTCTTCCACCTGTAACTCCAGCTCCAGGAGATCTGACTCCCTCTTCTGGCCGATGCATGCATGTACATGCACGCATGCACAAACATGCACACCCCTGTATACATAATTGAACATAAAAATCAATCACAGGAAGAACAGCATCATTATTGGCAGCATTTGAAAACCATCTTTTGAGATCAGGATTACCTCAATGCCTGTGTTGGTAAAAGGCACTACTAAATAGCTTCATACTAATATCATGGATGGATTAGGGTAGACTCACCAGCCAAATGTCATAAGTCAAATTTAACAGCACATTTATGATCATCCATCATGATCAACGGCATATATCCCTGGGCTGTAAGCATGGTTCATCATACAAAAGCCAATGAACACAACATACTACAGTAGAAGAACTAAGGATAAAAAGAATACGAACATTTCAACTGGTGCAAAATATTTGACAAGTGTCAACTCATTTGCATTATCCAAACAGACTGAACCAAGCAGACAATGAGATGAGCCTAAGAAAGACAACATGTGAAGCGCTCAAGTGATGTTCCACTCTGCTGTGACAAAAATAGATTTCCTGTAAAAATCAGAAGCAATACAAGAGTACTCTTACTATCCAGTGTAGTGCTTATTACATATGATAGAGAAATCAGACAAGAAAGAAAGCGAGTCATATTCAAAGGGAAGGAAGAAATAATGTGATCTCTGTTCTTACATGATATTACATAGGAAACAGGTGCATACATACACATTAAACACATACAAATACACACATATCTGCACACTTAGAAGTGAAGTTGTAAGATGCAAATCAAGCATGTGCCAAAGCAAGCGTACACACACACACACACACACACACACACACACACACACACACACACACCTCTATTGTGGGCTGTTGCTTATTTGGCAGTCTCCTTGAGTGGTTCAAGCTGGCCTTGAGTTCTGAATCATCCAGCCTCAGTCTTCCAAGTACTGTTACATGAACTTCCATATCTAACTTGTTATGTTTGTGTATGCATCATCAATAACCTCAAAAGAAAATTAAAATAATTGTGAGCAAATTTAACCAAGGAAGTAAGAGACTTGTTTACTAAAAAAGAAAACACTGCAGAATGAAACTCAATAAGATGCAAAAACCAATAGCCTTATCTAGAAATCAGAGGCGTAATATGAAAACTATCCCCATTATCCAAAGCAATTCTACAGCTGCTTTTAAATGAAAATGTTGAAGACAGCCCTAGAATTCTTAAGCCAAGACAAAGTATGCCAAATCATCAGAGTGGTTTTGAGAAAGAAGAATAAATCTAGAAGCTTCACACTTCCTGCTTTCAAAACATGTTACAATGACTGGCCCGATTTGAGATCCATGAGAGAGAGGCCACCACTGACACTATTAATAATATTCTGCTGTACTTGCAGATAGGAGTCTACCATAACTGTCATCTGAGAGACTTAACCCAGCAGCTGCTGGAAACAGGTGCAGAGACCCACAACCGAACACTAGGCAAAGCTTGGGGGGGGGGGCGCTGCTGTAGAAAGGGGGAGGAAAGATTAAAGAAGAGTGAGAGGTCAAGGTCTCCACAAGAAAGCCTACAGAATCAATTAACCTGGGCCCATTGGGGCCCACAGAGCCCGAACCACCAGTCAGAAAGCATGCGTGGGACAGACCTAGGCTCCCCACACATAGGTAACAAACGAGCAGCTTGGTCTTCATGTGGGACCCCCCCCCCCCTCACAGCTGGAACAGAGGTTGTCTCTGACTCTGTTGCCTGCCTTTGGATCCCTTTCCTCTAGCTGGGCTGCCTTGTCTAGCCCCAACAGGAGATACACCTAGTGCTACTGCAACGTGACATGCTAAGGCTGGTTGACATTCCCAGGAAGCCCCCCCTTTTCTGAGGAGAAAGGAAGGCAGGGTGGGGAGAGAGGAGAGGGGAAGATGGGACTGAGAGGAGAAGAGGGAGGGGAAGGTTCTATTGAGATGTAAAGTAAATAAATCAATTAATGACAAGCAGAACAAAACAACAACATGTTACAGATGGGTGGCAACCAAGCTGCCAGAGTGATATAAAGACCAAAAAATAGTCAGGAGAACACAGCAGAAAAGCCTATGTGCATTTGGTCAAAAGATCCAAAGTATTTAATGTATTCTTATTTTATGTACATGAGTGTTTTCCCTGCATGTATGTGTACCATGTGTGTGCAGATGGAGACAGCCGATCCTCTGGAACTAGAGAAAGACAGTTGTGTGTCATCTGGGGCTACTGAAATTGAACTCAGGTCCTCAGCAGGAGCAACCAGTACTCTTAACCACCTAGCTAGCATTCCAGCCCTGGGCAAAGAGTTTTGACAAGAGTACTCACGATGCACATTGCTGAAGGAAAGTCTCTCCAGTAAATGGTGGCATTTAGTCTTCTTTCCATAGTGACTAGTTTTCATGGGACCAGAAGGTGCTGTGCAGGCTACTGGGGGAGAAGAGTCATAACCATCTTACCACACTAGAAGCCCTGTGAACTACAGCAATGACTGGCCTGCTAAGATGGGTCCATCGGTACAATGGAGGCAGGAATGCTATAGGGTGTGTTAATTACTTTTCTGTTGCTGTGGAAATTAAAAAAAAAAAAAAGACCTCAAACAACTAATGAAACAGAGTTTATTTTGACCTATGGTGAGGAGGCAGGGAAGCAAGCAGCATCCCAACAGCAAGAGGAAGAGGCTGAGAGGACAAGCGCCAAACAGAAGGGACTGGCCATAGCTTGGGGATATACCATTTCTAACCGCATCCCCCCTGAATGTACCTCCTCAGCAAAGTTGAGGTATTTAAACCTCCCCAAACAGCGCCACTAACTGGGACCCCAATGTTCAACTATACAAGTTTATGGGAGACAGTCCACATTCAAGATACATGGAGTGACAGCTTTCTAACTGAATTTAAGCCCCACTCTCCAGGATGGAATGCTCTTGGGACTGTAACCTGGGTAAATCCTAGGCCTTAGGGGAGAACTACTATTATTTTGCTAAATGGACATAGTATCAAATGGCCTTTTAGATAACTTATCTTTAATGCCATAGATTACTGCTTCAGACCGCAGTACAGAAGCTCCTCAGGTTAATACGGCGGCTTGGAAACAGCTAAACTGCAGAACTTGAGTAACTGAGGAATATGAGACGTGTATATTACATCCCTTCCCCCTCGCCAAGGCTCAGGGGTCATTGAGGAAGAGGAGCAGAAAGATTTTAAGAGCCAGAGACTGGGAGCTGTTGTGGATAGCCTTGGGCTTGTATTTTGATGCTAATTCCACTCCTCAGAGGGGCTGCAGATGAGGAGTTGTCTTGTGAACCTTCTCCCAACCTTAACTTTTCAAATAAAGGCTTGAGCCAATGATTTGGGCAGGAGGAAGAGGGAGGAGCTAAGGAGAATCTAAGGGAAGGAGAAGGAGCTAGGGAGGATCACGGGGAAGGGGGAGGAGTTAAGGAGGGTCGCTGGGAAGGGGGAGGAGCTACAGGGATCTATGGAGAGGCTGAAGGGAAGCTCGTGGCCTTGAGAAACCGTAAGTTATATGGGATAATATAGATGGGAATAGAGCAGTGTAGTGGGAGATCTGCCCAATCTAGGCTTATAGCTTGTATTGTTACTGACTGAGTTGAGATTTCTTTTACCGGTTAATTGGGTTGGAAACAAAGTAGCAACCAGTTGAGGGCCTGGGGGAGGGGATTTGGGAGGGGCTGGGGCGGAGCTGGGGCGGGGCCGGAGGAGGGACTGGAAAGAGTGTATTGACAGTAGGTGGATTCTGGGTGAGGAACAGTCATGTGGCTATGAAGGCTGCCCACACTCCGTGGCCTACATCCATGAACAGGTGGGTAGTACTCACTGTCTTCAGTGGATAACCATAGGAAAGGACACGCGGGTCTGGACAGATTGCTCAGTGGTTAGGAGCAGCACTTGCAGCTCTTGCAGAGGACCTCACAGCTGTCTGTAGCTCGAGTCTGGAACTTTCTTCTTGCCTCTTCAGGCACTAGGCACATTCATGATGCACATGTATACACACAGCAAGCATATTTACCCCTAAAGTAAAAATTAATCTGTTTTTTTTTTTTTTAAAGGACATGAAGTTGGGAGGGAGATGAGGCAAGGAGTCAGGGAGGCTCTGGAGGTCAGGGGTAGATATGGTCTAAATACATTGTATGTATGACATTCTCAGAAAAATAAATAAAATATTTCTAAGAGTGCATAGGCATACTGCATAAGGAAAATAATCAAAAATCAAGAAACAACCTTGAGCGTACGTTGGGATGTTTATGAAAAGCCAAGATACTTGCAGGCACGTGTCCACTCCTGCATCATTCCTAATGCTC
>BDUI01001695.1:41134-68658 GCA_002335545.1 Apodemus speciosus | reverse complement strand
AAAAAAAAGTAGTACTGGGCAAGCCTGTTCTACACGGAGAGTTCCAGGATAGCCAGAACTACATAAGAGAAAGCCTGTCTTGGAAAACAAAACAAAACAAAACAAAACAAAACAAAACAAAACAAAAAAGAACCTGCTAAAAAATAAACAACAAACAACCCTGCACAAAATTCTAGACACATTTTTTTATTTATGAGCAGAACCCTAAAGGTCTTAGAATAATTAATGTTAATATCTATGTTTGCTCAAGACATTACAATCTAAATAGACTCCTCACCTGTTACAAAATCTTCATTTGGCCTAGGCCATAAACACACATTTTTGAGGGGAGGGGGTGGTGGGATGGCAAAGTCAAAAATATCTCAGGCTAGTTTTTGCTATGCAGCTGAGGAGGATTTCCAACYTGGTTCTTGGACTCCACTCTGGGATTATAGTTCTATGCTATGTGCTTAATTTGGTGCTGAGGATTAAACCCAGGGTTTTGATACGTTAGGTAAATCACTTAACCTACATTCATTCCCAGTCAGATGACAGATTTTTATTGTATGCATTTAGTTTTACAGACCTAAGGAAATACCTTACATAAACTTGCTCAATAAAATTTTAATAATGCAAAATAGGCATTTGGTCCACTGAATCTAAACCAAGTCTCCCTTTCTGAAATTCACTTGGCCCCACATCCCAGAACAGTATGAACTGAGTTGCATTTTAAGTGTCTGTCAATTGAGTCCACCACACTATATGGGATGGATGCAGAAGCAAGGATTGTATTAGTGCAGGTACTACTGACAGGCAACAGTCAATGAAGCCTGTGGGGTCCAGAGGTGATTTTATACTAGAGCACATAAAGTATTTAAATAAACAAACAATCCCCATCATTGAAAAATTACAAATTACAAATTTTTCAATAGATAAAAAATAAAAAATTATTAAGACAATAGATTCATGGACCTTCATGCAATTATTTCAGAGGTGAGGGCAGAGAGTGGAATCAAAGTCCTGGTTTCTAAAAGTCCTGGTTTTCTGGTTTAGAAAAGTCTAAAATTCTAGTAGTCCCCCAGTTTATAAACTCGGGCAGAGAGTGGAATCAAAGTCCTGGTTTTCTGGTTTAGAAAAGTCTAAAATTCCAGTAGTCCCCCAGTTTATAAACTCGGCACTATTGTACTCATCAGTTACTAGATGTGTCCAGGCAGACTGCAGTGTGTTCCATCCCTCCCTTCGGCATGCTGCTGCTGTTTGGTAAACACCATGGCTCAGTAAGGGGCAGCACACAAGTTGCCATCAAATCTCTTACCTGCTTCTGAAAGCATGAAAGAATGCAAGCCATGTCCATAAGCTGAACTAAAACTTACTGTGTCTAAGACCTGGTAAACTGAGAAAATTATTTAGTCTTGACACTTTCCTATGGTAGAAAATATTCCATTACAAATTTTACTGTGGATAACAATGACAATTTTGAATATGCACAAAGAATTCCTACCTATTTGTTTCTCCATGGTTGAAGGAGTATCTTCTGACTTAAACAAATCTTTATCATTATCCCTCTCAGTTTGTAGAGTTGAATTAGTAGTTCGTTCAGTGGAAGAATTTCCTGGCTTGGGGGACACAAAAACACCACCTTCAAAGTCTTCTGGTGAAGGTGCATCATGGTACTCTAAGGAGGTCTGGTCTGACCTGGTGGAAGCAGTGCTGTCCTCTTTGCTCACATCCAGTTTCTCTATACTTCGGGCATGGGTATCCAGTGACTCTGCAGCCACTTCCTGAGGGCCCTTTGCAGGGACAGCCAGAGGAAAGTATGTATTTTTATCACTGGTCTTCATCCACTCAGGTCCTGCCGGGAGCCCACATTTATGGAAAGATGCACTAACAGATGCTTTTGCACTTCGGTCATCTGTAGCCTGGGGTTAGGACATCACGAGAAAGCATCAGAATCCCCACTGTCCACCACACCCACCCATCCTTTCCACACTTCTACTTTCTGAAACTTTCTTTAAATGTGTAACTAAAACTTAATTTTGTTAATATTTCTCTAATAAATGTCACTGATTAAAACAAAATACAATATACAGGATAGATGATAAAAAATGATCAAGTGGGTAGATTTATATTAATAATAACTAAAGTGGGACTCCATAGACATTCTTGCAATATATTAACCAATTAGGCAAGAAAAGCAACAAGATATTGGATAAAATTGTGTGTGCACACACAGACAATTTTATTTGGCATATAGAAGTATTTATACAGGCTCAGCCCATGTTCTAAAGGTTTCTTTCAGATCTACGTTGTCATTTCAAGACTATCCACAAAGTGCATTAAAAAAAACCCTCAGTCATACTTATCAGACTTACTCTATCAGTCCAGTGTGTGTCCACACCCTCTTCCATGAATGAAATCCTAGTTTCTTTAAGTCTGAAAGGTGGAGTGAGAGATCTTCCAGGTGACAGAGAGGGAGAAGCTAAAGGTGTTGCACGAAGACCAGACCTAAGGATGGATGGAGGAGTAAACTCGGCAAATCCAGACGATGTGGCTGACAGAGCCAAAGATTTAGCTTTCTATGATGAAGAGCATAGGGAACCCCAGTATTAGTGTTTATAAGGAAGTTACACAAGTGCAGTCAGTAATTTCAGAGAGTATAACTTTTACCTTCAAAAAACACAAATAGAAAACTTTACTTCATATTGGTGAAAAATACAAAATTCAACTAGAACTTTTAGTTCAGCTTACTAGACAAAATTATGTCTATCATCTCTGTAAAGTCCCCAAGCTTTTCCTCCTTCAATTAAGTTTTAAAAAAAAATGTGTAATTATTTAACATTTGTAAAACAGATGAAGAGTGTGTGAAGGGAAAGGACTGTGTATGACTTGAACTGGTGTTCACAGACTAATCTAACAATTCATTTTACTGCTTTACAAATTAAACTGTTTTAATTTCCTCTGATTCTAGCCTCAGAGAATATAAAAATGTGATTTTGGGGGAAAGAGAATTAAAAGGGATAGAAATAGTATGTTACCAGTGAGGAATAGAAGTACTACAAGTCAAAAGAAAGCACAAGTTAGGAACTAACAAATACAAGCTCTTCTAATCTATCTTAATAACAGCATTTAGTGAACTATCTTTTATTCAATTTGAAAAATAAGAACTCCTTAGTTTACCGTAAATGCTGGAACCTCTCCTCCTCAAACCAGTAAACACAATAAATAATGAAAAAAACAAAAACGAAAAACCCCAAGACTTAGTCCATATTACTACACAAGAAACTTAGAGAAACTGGGCCTGGTAGTGGTTCAAACCCAGGAGGCTAAGACGAAAGGATTACAAACTCTAGGCCATGTTGAGCTGCATTAAGTCCAGCTTCAGTGACTAGTGAGATCCTGTCCAAAAAACCAAACCAAACAAGAAACCCAAACGAAAACCCATACATATGCAGAACCAAACTAACAGAGCCTGAGACACCATATATAAATACCTGGAAAATGAACAATGTATATGCCAGCTGCTGCCAGTCACTGCAAACTTGGGCTTGTTTTCTTTTTAGTAATTATSAAAGACAGTAGAAGAAAAGTCTTTTAAAAGATCACCTGAGCTGGGCAGTGGTGGCGCACGCCTGTAATCCCAGCACTTGGGAGGCAGAGACAGGCGGATTTCTGAGTTCGAGGCCAGCCTGGTCTACAGAGTGAGTTCCAGGACAGCCAGGGCTACACAGAGAAACCCTGTCTCGAAAAAAAACCAAACCCAAAAAAACAAAACAAAACAAAAAACAAAAAGATCACCTGACAACAGTAGCTCAAACTGAAACAAATGAAAATAAGCCTAAAAACAAAGTATTCAGAAGAAAAAACACCAATGTAGTAAGTATTTGGAAGAAAAAAAAGTTAAAATAATTAAATAATTAAAAAATTAATTAATTAAATAATTAAAAATAAATATATATAATTCAAAAATGCAAAAGCACTTTAAAAAGGACAATTTATGACAAACAAATACAGACTTGCATTATTTTCTAAACAATATTAAGCAGAAAAGTTAATCAACTGTTTAAGAGTGTAAAAATACGGTACTTTAGAAATACAGYCATAGCCAGGTAGCAGTGGCAGCACGCACCTTCAATCTCAGCACAGGAGGAAGAGGCAGAGGCAGAGAGAAGCAGAGGCAAGCAAGCTCTGTGCCAGCACAGAAAGTGCCACAACGAGAAAATGCTCGAAAAACTTGAAAATGAAGCAAAACAAAATAAATCAAAGAAAGAAAAATATAACCATAAGAATTAAAATTAAAACATTTGAATACCCAGAGTTATGCTATAGTTTAATTTCTAGTGCTACTTGAAAAAAAATTCTGATTCCCTAGGATACTAGACAGGTAATACGAACCTTAACTATAAGAGGAGTTTCAAGTAAAAGCAATTCTGAAGGTCTGGAGGTGTTCTGATGTGGCCTTTTTAACTGTGAACTTAATGGTAATGAACTGGACAGCAGACACAAAGGAGATCTTGTGGGACTTTGCTGAATCAACTCCAAGCATTGAGAAGGCTGGGGGACAGGATGAACAACCAAGTCCAGTAATCTGTAATTAAATAGAAATAGATATTTGTGTGCTCACTATTAAACATCATAACCTAATTTTAGGTAAGTATATTAATGTAATAAAACTGCCACCATTAGTTTAAAAAGTTTGAAATTCTTTCAAAACCAAGAAAAGAATTAGGTAGGAACTGTAGATAACAATTTAAAAACAAAGAAGTCCAGTTGCTCACATTCACTTCAGCTGTGATTTAAATTTCAGGGTGTGGATGGTACACACCTTCAATCTCAGCATTAAGGAAGTAGAGRTAGGCAGATATGAGGCTAGCCTGCTCTATAAAGCTAATTTTAGAACAGCCAGGACTACATAGAGAAACCCAGTCTCAAAAAAACACAAGCAAACCAAATGAACAACAAAAAACCCAGCATCATTTAGCTCCTCCAAAACACAAGGAAAACCTCAGCTGAAAATGCTTAGAAAAATGACAGCTTTGCTGCTGCCAGAAATAAGAAACCCTAATCGACTCAACAACTCAACTGTTACTCAGTGAGAAAATATTTGCAGAACCCATTTCCACACAATGACTAAAATTATTCTTTTAAGAAAGAACCAAGCAAAAAAGCATTTCTGATTAAGAAATGTTATAAGGGAAATGCTAAGCATCACACTAGGTATTAGGATTTCTTCCACTTTTTGGTGTAATCCAAATAATGGACTTTCTAGTATATACATAAACAAAACAAACAGAAACCAGCATGTAAGCCTGTGAAAATGATTTCAGTCCCACTTCTTCAAAATCAGTATGGAAAACACAAAACTGGGGAATGCATTCATTTTCTGAGAAGGCATATAACCACCGTTAATAGGATCTGCCCTCTGAGTTTATATTAGCTTTCTCATTACACCGGAGACCTGAAACCCTTAGAAGCTGTCTCCAGAGTTCTGTCTCCTGTTCAGCACTGTGCTGCTAAGGTAGAGGGGATGGAGGAAGTGACTTGCCGGAGAGAACTACAGCTAATGGAAAAGACCAAACATGCATCAGTTACATTCATGCACATCAACTTTCTATCATCTTATTGAGGTAATAGAAAAAAATTGAACTCAATTCAGTCCAAAAAGTAAGTCTTTTCAAATTTTTAGAATATGCCCAATTATGAAAGGTCCAAACATCTCTGATTTCAACTGTTCTTTTTAATGCCAAGTTAGTGTAAAAACTCAATTTTACAAATTTTKTTTGTTTGTTTTTTCCCAGGGTTTCTATGTGTAGCCCTGGCTGTCCTGGAACTCACTCTGTAGACCAGGCTGGCCTTGAACTCAGAAAYCCCCCTGCCTCTCTGCCTCCCAAGTGCTGGGATTAAACGCATTTGTGATATCCAACCTCACAATTCCATATTTTAAGAATACTTAAGAATTAATTTTTTGCCGGGCCGTGGTGGCGCACGCCTTTAATCCCAGCACTTGGGAGGCAGAGGCAGGCGGATTTCTGAGATCGAGGCCAGCCTGGTCTACAGAGTGAGTTCCAGGACAGCCAGGGCTACACAGAGAAACCCTGTCTCGAAAAAACAAAAAAMAAAAMAAAAAAAAAAAAAAAAAAAGAATTAATTTTTTGAGTAAGATCAACTATTACTGCACCTAAGCAACACAAGACACTTCAGTAGGACCAGATGAAATTCTTCACCTAGTCACCTAAGACTTCAACATTCTTTTAGTGGTCACAAAACAAAGTTAGACAGCTTGTTTTCCTCAGGATTTTAATATACTTTGCTTACTTTCACTAAGCCACATGAAGTAAATAAACAGAAATGTTAAGTATAACTTGATTTATAATTTCATAAAATGATATTCCCAAATTCAAACAGAAAAGTATTCAAATGAATGCTTAAGAATTTAAAATATCACCTGTTTAAGACAACTACAGTTTTTCAAAATTGTTCAAGACTGTCTCACCTAGAAATTCTCTGGGATGTATTTGAAATTGGTGTTCCAACAAATGCCTCAGGAAGCTCTGGGTTTGGGAGAGAGTGTACTACAGGAGGTGGTTGTTCTGTTTTAGGACTACAAAGAAAAGAAATTCAATTTTAAATCATGTGTCACATGGGTTACTGGCAGAAGTTGTATGAAATTAGATGGGAGAGGAAAGAAGGACTTCTCGTTTTCATCACTTCGATTATCTCTGCACTGTTGCCAAATAACAATATATAGTCATTTGAAAAATTGAAGTGGGGCCAAAAAGAAGGCTCAGCAGGTAGACTTACATGGGAGAGAACTGACTGGGAAATTTTCTAATCTCCACCACAGGACACCCACAAATAAAAAAAGTAAAATGTAAACTTAATGACAAAACAATTTCCTTAACAAAGGAAAACTTAACGAAGTTTTCATTTGTTTACATTTGCATTTGGTAATAAACTTGCTACAATGAAGGTCCACTGAGGACCGCTGCTGCAGCTCAGGAAAGCAAAGCGCATGTGTAGCAGGACTTCAACTGATACTCAAGACAACTAACAAGCACTTGTTGCCTTGGTTTGATCCCTGGGACTCAYGGTGGAAGGAGAAAGCCAGCTCTTGTAAATGTAAAAAAGTTAAAGTTAATTAAAAGAATACCTGTTAAAAAGTGAGATGCCATTTCTAGGCTCACGACTTGCCCACACCTCTCCGATTTTAGATAACACATTGCTGATGAACGTAGATCTTGTTAACACTGTTCCAGTTACAGCTTTCTTTGGAAATGCCGATAACGGTTTGGGTCTAGACACTTAAAAACAAAAACCACAGGACTCAGTTGCATCTCTAACAAGGTTTTTATTAAAGGAAAGGTAGTTAACTGCACGAGAAAGGAAATGATGGTGAGGACTCCAGGAAGGGAAGGAGTCACTCAGTATTTTACCTAGCCTGAGTGTTAAGCATGCTACAGTGAAATCTTACCTTCTTGGAAAACTGATGATGTTGACAGATGGTAAGGCTTAGCTCGCTCAACAGCTAACTTTCTCTGGACTCTAGGTAGGATTTTTCCATACTGGTCTAATATAGAATTTCGAGTCACCGATCTCTCCCGCAATCGAGGGTCACGATCACTCTATTAAATACATTACAATTTAAAATTTTAGTATTCCTAACCTTAGGTGCTGCTATAGATTTATTCCTGAAATTGTAATTATGAATGTCATCTCGTATCTTCTTTTATCTACATTTTTCCAGCTCAGATTTCATATACCTCCTAATTGTGTACACATTTACATGTTGCAAATACCCACTACCAAATGCATACAACGCAGCATACACTTTGCTCCTTCTGTTCAAGCTGGGTAAGTTCTGAGTGAACGTGTGCTGCTGACATGGCCATGTCAGGACAAAAAGCCTCGAGTACACGGGAAAACGAGAAATGTCCCTGACACACACACATCAGTTGCATAGGCAAAGGTTTCTTCTGGTCCATTTGTGGATGTTACTACTGTGTACAGAAAATGTGGCTTTCTTCCTCTGGATACTTGACCTGAAGACTGTTTCTACCAAAATTAAATAAATCTGCCTTCCTTGATCGAGCTGTATACTCTCAAACTCTCCCTCCTCGTTTTATCTGTATGTAGTGGTCCAGCTTCCTTGTTGAGCTCTATGCAGCAGCCCTGCCCTCCAGTTTCCACTGTATGTAACAGACACGCTGAGCTTCCCGGGCCCGTGCTTTCTCCGTAAGGGAGCCCAGTGTGGCAGACCCCAGCTTCCCTATGTCCTCTGCTTATTTTCTACATTCTCAATGCTTCAGTCGGGCCTATCCCTGGCTACAGATGTGCTGGATATGGCAGCCAGGCAGCCAGCTCTCAAGAATCATTTTACAGACTGGGAAAGCAAGGCTCCAAAGGTGTCCTATCTGCACACAAGCTAAGAGCCAGTCGAATGCCTGAAGCGCTGCTCTTTGTACTGCACAGCTCCTACTCTCTAGCAGCCTTCCTTTCACTGCCTCTGAGTGGACCTAGCCCAACAAAATGATGGCACATGCACAAGTGTAAGGAGTAACACTCGGTTCTCAATAATAAGCACACCAATGCAGACCCTTCACATTCAGGACAGTGGAAAGCAAAATGGTTATTAAACTGTAAGTTCTTGTAAAATAAGTAAAAAAGGTTTCGTTCTCCCTTTTTATTTTACKTCATACAATGAGACAATGTCAATCATACCGTGAGATTATTCTTCAGAGTCTGGTTTAGTTTCAAGGCAGAAATATAATTGGCACGCTGTAAATGGTGAACTAGAAGGAATTCATGATTCTCAACACTGGTACTGGACTGTAAAAATTTCACTAAACATTCCTAGGAAGAACAAAACAGATTTGTAAACTATCAGTTTACCCTAAATTTCTTTTTAAGTTTATACTGATCGGTGATTACCTGCTCAGTGTTTGTAAATGGTAGCTTCAGCAAATCTTCCATTAAGCCCATCTCCTGACAAACTTCATAAGCGTGTTTTAGTAATTCCTCTATATTTATTCTGTTTGAGTTCTGTCGCAGTAAGTTCCAGGCCTCAACCATGCATCTGGAAATCAGTACCAATGTTTTAAAAAGCTATGTAACATATGGAAAAGTCACCTACTTATAGGATCTCAAAAGATAATTACATGTGCAACTAAAAAATACTTGAAAGTTTTATTTAATACAGATATACAATGAGTCTTGCTAATGTCAGAAAGACAACTAGGCACCCCACCACCATTCCCTACCCCTGCCCGAGACAGGATCTCACTCTGTAGCTTTTGCTGTTCTGGAATTCACTCTAGCTGTTATGGAAATTACTATATAGACAAGGCTGCCCTTGAACTCACAGAGGCCTGTCAGCCTCTGCATTCCTGGTGCTGGGATTAAAGGGATATCATTATGCCTGGCTGTATCTGGGAACCTCAATTTTAAGCAGCTTTCTAATATTTGTTATGTAACAGAAAAACAAAGTAGAAGCTAACATGAAAAGAACCAAAAGCTTGTGTGGTTTCACATGGAAGTCTGGATATTGCAGTAGTGATACATAGCAGGAACAGAACACTGGAACAAAATTGTGGAGACCTGTGTGTATAAACTAACAATATATTTGGGGGGGGGGAAGTAAGGAGCATAGCTTGGAAGTAGGTGACTTTGGCTGATCTAAATAAATCAAGATCTAAGTGGCAAATTTGGATAGCAGTTGAAGACATCAAGTGGGAGTTCTGAACTGTTTTCAGTGCAAAGTGACACCATTTAAATAAATGAAGCAGTGCTTCTTACTCAAGAGTCTCCTACCATCAATCTGGGAACCAGCTGGGCAGTTACAGTCTGTGTCTGTGGTGATTTGAGTGAGAATGTCCCCACAGACTCATGGACTAACACTTGCTCACCAGTTGGTGGCACTGTTAGGTGAGGCCTTGCCAGGTGAAGCAGTTTGATAATTAAAGCCTTGAGCTACCATTCTCAGTGCTCAACCTACTTCATGCTTATGGTAAAATAAAAAAATGTGAATTCTTAGYATTATCCTCCAGCCACTAAACCTCACTGCTATGATGATTCTTTGGAAACATAAGCCCAAATAAACTTTCATCTATAAGTTGTCATGGTCATGGTGTTTTATCATAGCAAGAGAATGAAATAGTGTTCAACTCAATCCCACTGACAGACTTGTTTTAGAGGTTTACTCTTGCTTAATTATGAAAACTAAAATTATCTGAAAGCAGCATCAAAACTGCCAGAAATATAATCTACATAAATACCAGCAAAGCAATTATGGGCTAGAGTGGGGGTTGGTAGAGTGCTCATCTATCTAGTACTCACAAGTCTTAGGTTTGACCACGTAAGCCAGTCATGGTGGCACACACCAGCAATTTCAGCATATTAGAGGGAGAATCACAAAACAAGTATGAGAAAAAGCTTGGGCTACAGAGTAGGTTATAAGACAGCCTGGCTACATAAGACCCTTATCTGAACCTTAGCCTTCCTTCCTAGAGAGAGGAAGACTGGAAAGGTACATAGGGTGTAAATAACAGAAGGTTGACTCAATTACCATACTGATTCATGATAGCGGTTACTATATAAGAGTATGAGGCTGGGCTGGGAGTATATTCAGAGACAATGCTTGCCTACCAAATGGAAGGTCCTGAATTTGATCACAATACTGTGAAAGAATCGTACTAAGTACCAATATGCTAAAGTCACTAAAATGTTAAACTTACTTATCTAATATAAAAAAAATGTTAGGTTGACAGTATTAAAAAGAACATGCATTCAATACCAGAGCAGACAACTGTGTTGTATATGCTCAGCCCAGGAAGTGGCACCATTACAGGGTGTGGCCCTGTTGGAGTGCCGTGTCACTGTGGATATGAGCTTTAAGACCCTCATCCTAGCTGCCTGGAAGTTAGTATTCTACTAGCAGCCTTCAGATGAAGATGTAGAACTCTCAGCTCCTTCTGCAMCATGCCTGCCTGGATGCTGCCATGTTCCTGCCTTGATAATGAACTGAACCCCTGAACCTGTCAGCTAGCCCCAATTAAATGTTGTCTTTATAAGACTTACCTTGGTCATGTTGTCTGTTGACWACAGTAAAATCCTACACCGAGTAAGTCTAAGTTTTCTCTGTGATTTTTTTAACTTATTTTTATGCATATGTGCATATGTGAGTCATGTGCACCATGCACATGCAGAAGCTGGTGGAGGCAAGAAGGGGGCACTGGATTTTCTGTAATGTTACAAGTGGCTGTGAGCTGCTGTGGCTATTGAGAACTGAACCCAGGTCCTCTGTATCAGTTCTTAGTAACTTATCAAGTAGAGCAGGAAAAGGTCACTGAGAACATACAAAGATTAAAACCACACAACAAAAAAGCCCTGTGTCTGGGACAATATTGACAGTTTACCTATTAATAAAAACAAAACAAAACAAAAAAAAACCCAAAAAGACAACAACAACAAAAAAAACTATTTACCAATGATAAGTTATCAGTTATCATGTGGATTATTTTACACAAGTGCAACAAAACTAACACATGGAAAAGTTAAACTCTCTCCTATAAATTAAGACTTTTTTTTTTTTTTTTTTTTTGGAATTTGGTTTTGAGACAGGGTGTCTCTGTATAGCCCAGGCTGGCCTCGAACTCAGAAATCCGCCTGCCTCTGCCTCCCAGAGTGCTGGGATTACAGGCRTGCGCCACCACCACCCGGCTAAATTAAGACTTTTAAAGAACAATGGCAAGCTTAGGTAATGTAGAACATGTCGATTTACATTTTATATTCATGAGCTGCAGAGTATGGGTGAATCAATCTGAATGTAGGAAGAGGAAAAAAAAGAAAACAATGGCTAATAGCTGCACATAGGGGCTTTTCCTTTCTCTTGTACTTGTAAGAAAAAAAATAAACAGCTAACTGCAATGCTGAAAGTCTCCTAACTATTGTTCCCCCATCACAAAACTGGGAAACTACAAGCATACGTCTTAGATAAAGAAGGGGTCAGCCAGGCGGTGGTGGCGCACGCCTGTAATCCCAGCACTCTGGGAGGCAGAGGCAGGTGGATTTCTGAGTTTGAGGCCAGCCTGAACTCAGAAATCCCCTCTGCCAGGATAGCCCTGGCTGTCCTGGAACTACAGAGTGAGTTCCAGGACAGCCAGGGCTATACAGAGACACCCTGKCTCAAAAAAACGAAATCCAAAAAAGGGGGGGGGGATGTCAGAGTCAGGAAGCTAGGTTTAGTGAATGATACAAAGGCTATCACCATATTGCAAGGTGGGCATTAACTATGCACCACTTCCAGAGAATAAACTTAATTTAGAAAGTGATTGGCTTAGCTTCTCAGATGCTGGAGTGACAAAATGCACAAGAGAAGGTGGTGCTGTTTAAAAAAATCGATTCTAGTCCACAGATTATTAAATGGCTGTTGACCAACACCTCCCCTATTGCTCTGTGAATATGTGCATATATGATACATGTCCATGTAGTGTGGAGGTTCAAACTCTGAATCCTCCCTCCCTCCTGTCCTGTGTGTTTGGGTTCATCAGGCTTGCACAACAGGCACTTCTGCTGGCTTGAGCTACCTGGTAGGTCCCAGTAGCATTTGTAAGGATTCCGCGTAATTACTAAGCAGTATCATTAATATAAGTAGTTAAAGATCCACAGGATTACCTCACTTACATAGCATAGCCTCAGAGAAGGGGTTATTGTGTGTTTGAAATACTGAAACATTTTTAACTATTAGCTATTTCTAATTATAATTATCCAGTCATTAATCCTTGAATGCTATAAAGATTATTATGTGGCCTAACCTTTTACATTTAAGGTCAGATTCCCCAAATGTAACTATTATGGTTCAAGGACACAGAGAATAAACACTTGGATTGGGGAAACTAAATAACTATGCTTACTATAGGACTTGCCCTGAACTTTACTTTATTAAATAACTCACGGAAAAGCAACTTTTGTTTGGTGGCTACTCTCTTCTTACTCAGAAATGAGAAATGCAGATAATGTTTAGGAATGGTTTCTTGCACAATGAAATAAATAAGTTAAAACTAAAGCCACATTTTTCAATATAATTTTTACTCTCAAAAAAGCAATCATCTTCACTGATGTAATGTTCTCTAACTTTTTTAAAATTTATTTATATATTTTAGAGTTATTATGTATACAGTGTTCTGCCTGAATGTATGCCTGCAGACCAGAAGAGGGCATCAGRTCCCATTATAGATGGTTGTGAGCCACCATGTGGTTGCTGGGAATTGAACTCAGGACCTCTGGAAGAACAATCTTAACTGCTGAGCCATCTCTCCAGCCCATGTTCTCCAATTTTTAACAACATTGAGTCACTCTTTATTCTGCACTTATGAAGCCAGTGATTAATGGTGGGGGTGGATTGCTAGAAATGAATCCCAATATGTCCAGTCTATGTATTCAGTATACAGCAATAGAGGAAGACACTTAATGCTGACCTCTGGCTTCTACATGCACACACGTGGTATGTACACATACTTACAACATATAAAGCACACACACAAATATACAAACAAAACCTTTCTAGGGAAAAATATTATTTGCTCAAATCTGGTTTAAGCATTAAGATATGAAAGTTGCTCATAAGTCCATACCTACCTAATCTGTTCATGCAAGAGACAACCCATGTACTTAATAAGCAGTAGTCAGTGGTCTCAGCCAAGCTCACACTTGATGAAAGGTACCATGTATCTGTCTTATAAGGTAATGCGACCAATGTAAAATTATGTATTTTTGTTTTCTTGAGACAGAGTCTCATGTATCCAGGGCTGGCCATAATTTTCCATAAGTTTATAGGTATATGCCACCTGATTACATATATTTTTTACTATCTATTCAATTTACTATCAATTCCATTTTTAACATATGACCAAGAGCTTCTAATTTTAAAATGTACTTACCTATTAAAAAGCAGAACAGTGAGGTGAAGGATAACATCATTGCTACTGGACACTGTTGGCTTCATTGTCTGAAGATACCGGAGAGCCTGTTTGTGCTCTCCCTGCCTCATAAAGGCTTCAATTATCTTTGAATGCTGCCACGATGCAGGCTTTGCAGTAACTGGGTGAAACAGAAGGTCTAAACCATTCTGCAAAATGATGAAGTATTAACTATAAATAGTCTTTAGTATTTAGAAAAGGTAGTTGGCTCTTAAAAGGCAAGTAGTATTAAGAAATCACAAAAATCAAAATTAAGTGTAACAGTATCTAATCTATGTTAGAAGTCAAAGACTCAAAAATCATCAGCACTATCACCGTTGAGGCCCCTATATAGAATCTTTCCTATACCAATTTCATACCCATCGGCTTTGTCCTTTGGCTCACACCAGAACCCAAATGTCTCTCTTAACACAACAGTCAGGGCTGCACCATTCCCAAACATCTACCTGTAAGACCCATTCTTTAAAGAACAAGTAACCTGAGTTTATGAACTTGTGTACTTGCTGCTTAGGTAAGAGCACTCGCTAAAGTGAGTCCTTGTATTGCTTCTAGAAAAAGACAGCATCCTATGTCAAAATTAACCCAGTTATACATTTTCTAGTGCAATAACCTACAAACGCTTATATTCCAAGTGAGTTACTCACCTCATAGTCATTATGATCTAGCAGCCAAAATCCTTGAACTAGCTTAACTTGGCCCCAAGAAATAGCAAAGGCAGTTGGGAAAGATTCAATGGGGGTATCCGTTTTATTTGGAAAGGAATACATAATATCAAGCAGCAAGTAAATGGTCTTTAAAAAAAAAAAAAGCATTAAGGACAATAAACAAAAGAAAAGCCCTGTATATAGTTAGAGGAGGGAGCAGAATGTAGAATGAAGAGGCTTAAGAAATTTACAAGGCCATTAGGGGTATCAGGTATAGATATAGTTTACTAAACACAAGCAAAAGGAGTCCCATGCCAACCTTATTTATCCTCTGTATTTTACTACTACAACAACAAAAAGGACTGAACAAAAATACATCTTGTTCATTAAAACAAATAGTAAATTTAAGTAACTTGTACTATAGTACATTTTTTAAAAGTTATAGAGCAAACTATTGGGCAAAGCTGGCAGCTTAACGAAATACAACGATTTCCTTAAGGCCACAGACTCCATGTCTCTGATGTCTCTGCTTCCTTAATGCTGGGATGCAAGCACTCAACACTATTAGCTTTTCCGCGTGAGCTGGGAATCTGAACTCAGGTCCTCATGCTTCTGTAACAAGCATTTTACCTACTTAGCTGTTTCTCCAGTTYCCTGAGTAAACTTTCCATGTTATTTATTTTCAGCACTTAAATTAACTCCATTGAGAATGGCAGCTTGCTCCCAAAGTGTTGAATAACTTTTACTTTCTCCTTCTGGTGCTGAAGATCAAACCCACRGCCTGGGCCACCACTCATGCACTGACTCCTCTCAGCCCAACTGCCAGTCTCAGAGCAGCTGGTTTTATACACATTTGCTAATTTAATAAAAGGAAAGGTTACCCCAAGAGTAAGTAGCCTAAAATAGTAATTTTTATATACTTTGACGTTTATTATCAGCCATCTGAGCTTGACCACTAATTCTGAGTTAAGAATACACATTTAGATAGGGAAAAAAAAATTCATGAGATTGGAGTGAGATATCYGAGAGTCCTATCACTGTAATTTCAGTAATGTACAAATAATTAAAGTGTAAAGGATACAATAGCATGCTTGCTTGCTTCGGTAATGTTGTCTAATAAATATATGTCAAGTAATGCCTATAAAAGAAACAGATAAAACCATCAGTGCATCTTCTAGTCTTTTCTTCATGTTCTATGTTCCCTAGCCTCCGTCCCACATGAGCCTATGTCAGCTCTTCCCCATCATTCACTCTGTACATGGCTGTCACTGTGACCTACATGGATGCTGGCAGGAGGATATCTTCCTGTGCCGCCTTCATCCCGCTTCCACAACTTCTCAACTTCATCTCCTAGTTGAGAGACTAATCCGTCAATCATCAAGCAGTCATGGTTCCACTTCCCTCTGCAACATGGGAAACATTAAAGGTGATCTGCAGTAATGTTAACTGTTGATATCAAACAGTAAGCACCAAGTACTTAAAAACCATACAATTATCAAAACAGGTGAAAAACAGACTTCATTTAGTATCACGGGAAATAAAAGTAGCATTGGTGGAAAAAAATCCCTAAGTTGCCTCGGAGTTCAGTCCTTACCACAGCAGCCAGTAAAGGAAAGAACGGGACCACACCAGCAAAATGGCTGACTGCCCTATTGTCCACAATTCTGAACGAATTATTAGCAGCCCCAGGTAGCAAAAAATATGTCTGTTCCAGCTCAGAGCTAAATCCTGGTTTGTTCATTCAGCAATGTGCTTCTGAGCACTTATACTGTGACACACAGGTTTCACCCCTGCCTATTTCCTCCCCTACTATGAACAGCAGGAACAGTTTTAATTTATTCAAACAGTCTTGAGAGTCAGACAGACATATACTAAATGCCCTAACATCTGACTATATTCATATTTCAGCTTASAAATAAAGCATCAGAAAATGTAGAAAATCCTCCAAAGGACACAGACAAAATAAAAGCTACCCAAACGTAGACTATGCATGACTAGAAGCAGAGCAGAATCTTAGCACTTAAGACTGAGGTGAACTCAAGTTCAAGGTGATGCTCTGATGCAGGTAATTCAACACCCTGAGCAACTTGCTGCTTTAAATACAACAAAATCAAAAATATGAAAGCCAAAACCCACATCAGCGTCCCAAGTTCATGTTCATTATCCTAGAATAGTTACACTGAAACACTGTGAACTCCAAAATTCAGTGTTTTTATCATTACAGCTCATTCCCAGAAGACTCTTGACTTAAAGACATCCAGAATCAGTGTTTGTGAACCATACCCTAAATGTTACTTGGTCTTCTACAATTCTTTCATTCCAATCTGTGGACAGAAACTGGTAAATCCCAAAGACGGGATCAGATTCTAAATATTCCTTCAACTATAATTTTATTTCAAAGCAATTAGACTATTTTTTTGAACTTATATTAGAAAAATATAAAAAAATAAGAGGAAAAACACAACTGAAGTTTTGAAAAATAACCTTAATCCATCATACATTTTCATGGTTTTTGCTGAGTAAAAGATTCCAATCACTCTGGGAGGCAGAGGCAGGNAAATAAAGCATCAGAAAATGTAGAAAATCCTCCAAAGGACACAGACAAAATAAAAGCTACCCAAACGTAGACTATGCATGACTAGAAGCAGAGCAGAATCTTAGCACTTAAGACTGAGGTGAACTCAAGTTCAAGGTGATGCTCTGATGCAGGTAATTCAACACCCTGAGCAACTTGCTGCTTTAAATACAACAAAATCAAAAATATGAAAGCCAAAACCCACATCAGCGTCCCAAGTTCATGTTCATTATCCTAGAATAGTTACACTGAAACACTGTGAACTCCAAAATTCAGTGTTTTTATCATTACAGCTCATTCCCAGAAGACTCTTGACTTAAAGACATCCAGAATCAGTGTTTGTGAACCATACCCTAAATGTTACTTGGTCTTCTACAATTCTTTCATTCCAATCTGTGGACAGAAACTGGTAAATCCCAAAGACGGGATCAGATTCTAAATATTCCTTCAACTATAATTTTATTTCAAAGCAATTAGACTATTTTTTTGAACTTATATTAGAAAAATATAAAAAAATAAGAGGAAAAACACAACTGAAGTTTTGAAAAATAACCTTAATCCATCATACATTTTCATGGTTTTTGCTGAGTAAAAGATTCCAATCACTCTGGGAGGCAGAGGCAGGCAGATTTCTGAGTTTGAGGCCAGCCTGGTCTACAGAGTGAGTTCCAGGACAGCCAGGGCTATACAGAGAAGCCCTGTCTCGAAAAAACCAAATCAAAAAAAAGATTCCAATCTTTTTTTCTAAATAAGAGCTCCTAGAGGTAGAACTGATTCTACAAATTCCTCTGGGAAATCACTCATGAATATAATTTTATTTAGAAAATAAGACAGTATGCTCTAGTTTAAAACTACAGACATTAGTTTGGATGCCATTTTTACTATTTAACCCTACCAATCAGTGAGCATGGGAGACCTTTCTAGCGTCTGAATCTTTAATTTCTTTCTTCAATATCTTAAATGTTTTAATTATATAAATCTTTCACTTGCTTGTTTAGAGTACCCCAAGATATTTTGCTTTATAAGACTATTGTGAAAAGCACCATTTCCCCAATTTCTTTCTTACTCTGTCTTTGGTTAAAGGAAGGCTACTGATTTTTGTGTATGAATTTTTTACCCTGCTACTTTGCTGAAAGTATTATCAGCTATAGAAGTTTCTTGGTGGAATTTTCAGGGTCACTCTATATACTTTCACACCTGCAGGGCCCTATCTATGCCTAGCAGCAGATGGCTAACACAAGCCAACTCAATGGCACTTTCTGACTCAGAATGCTTTGTCTGCCYATTTTCTTCTTTCCCTATGGTCTTTTACTTATCGTGTCTTTTTAGGGGATTTTTGTGCTTGTAAATGTATGTGTCTCTTGTTTTGTTGTTGTTCTTCGGCTCTTTAAGTTTTTCTGTTCATTTGTTTGTTGTGTCCTAAGCAGATTTGTTATTTTATCTTTTGAAATATTTTATATAAAAATTATTTTGAATAAAAAAGTATAAGCATTAGGTTAATGTCAGTTATGACAATACCTGACTACATGAGAGTGAGTATTATAGTCAGGCTGCCTGTACCTGGGTGAGCGTTCGCACTTCTGCCGACGACTTGCATAGTAGTTCTGAATTACAGGGTAGTTGTAGCGTAGTCTTGATAGCTGCAGAGCATCATCTGGGGGTTTTATTAAAGTTGGAGAAAAAAAGTTAGCATTATTGCCAAAATATCTTAAAATTTATAAAGGTTATAACAACTGACTTTACTATAATTGTTTAATAAAATTTTAGTCTTCTTAAAATTTATTTACTTTTTTTGTTTGTTTTTTGAAGCAAGGTTTCTCTAGGCAGCCCTGGCTGTCCTTGAATTTGCTCTGTAGACTAAACCTGCCTCTGCCTCCCAAGGGCTGGGATTAAAGATGTGTACCACACCACCTGGCCTAGTCTTGCTAAAATTTAATCAACACAAGAAGTTTGTAACAAGGATGCTTGGTGGATCTCAGCCTAGAAAGTACTTCTAATAATTTTACTCCTGTGGCACAAAAGAGAATTTCCAATACATAATATTTACCATTTACTCAAGTGAAAGCATAACTGAAGTGTATGTAAAGGGTTAGACAACAGTTGCACGTGCAGTAAGCAGAGCAACCTAAGTAAAATCTACTGTGCTTCCCTGAAATATAAGGATTTGGGTCTTTGTTACAAACTGTATAAAAGTCAATACTGATAATTTCTCAAGTCTCTAATTCTCAGTATTTACATTACTAGATTAAAAAAAAAACAATTGATGACAAGTACCAATAACCTTTAATCCTGGTACTCAAGCAAAGGCAGGCGAATCTGTGTGAATTCCTGGACAGCCAGAACTAAATAGTGATACCTTATTTTGGAAAACAGACAGCCATATCAAGAGATTACATAAGCTAGGCATGTTGGGGAGTCTAAGCACCCAAGAGGTAGAGACAGGGGAAACCATGATTTTAATATTAGCCTGATCTATCTACATGGAGTTTCAGGCCAGACAGGAATACATAGTGAGACCCTTACTCAAACAAGAACAAAACAATAGAAATACTGAAGACATCAATAAATTAGGTTATAAAAAAAATCACAGTTTCATGACCTAAGTTATAGGCAGTAACATTTTTAGAAGCCATGTTTTTTTCTCAAATTTGCTCTCACTTTACATGTTAATCCAATAGTCATTGGATTATATACATAGCCTCTGTGGGGCAATGAAGATAYAAAAACGGAGAATGAAGACTAGACAACAGAGTATAAAGGCTCAGAAGCAAACAGTAACAGTATGGAGTTAAAATGTTTCAATAGATATTCGTGTACTAAATACTTTACCTAAGCCTTCAGGTAAAAGGCCAGAGTGACAGAACCACAGGACCATTTGTGCATACTGACAGATAAGCTGGGTAACCATATGCTTATTGCTCAAGTCCACCAGTCCTAGAAAAAAGAATTAACATTGGCTGTGTAATTTTCAATTTATCGACCAGAAATGACATATCAAAATAGTCAACAGTATGCATATATAATTTAATTTGTATTTAGTATACATTGAACCAAAGTGAGGTTAAGCAAATCTCAAATGTTAAGATAACTAACTAAAATAGGCATTTTTATACAAATCACAATTGTTTCATGCAAAATGCAATTAAAACAGACTGAAAATAGACTATTCAAATTAGGCCTGTAAGTGAAACTGTACCTTTTCCTTCGTTGAAATGGCAAAATAAAGCAAAAACAAAACAAAAAAACCCAGCCACTTCTTTCAATATATAAATACATGTTAACTTCAAATTTTAAATTCTACTGGTAGTAAATTCTAAGGCCACCAAGATGGTGTCCAGTGAGTAACGGTACCTGTTAAAAAAGCCAGGAGACCTAAGTTCAATCCCTAGGATACACGCAAAGTAGACAGAAAGAACTAATCAGAGTTGTCTTGTGAAATCCATACAATATTGCATGTATACACTCACATTCACATATACCCAACATATATACACATAAGTTAAATTTTTTCCTCTTTATACAATGTCTCACCAAGTAAACAAGAACTGTAAGTGACATTTAATAAAACATTCTTCTATATAAAGCACACACCTCTCTCAGTGATGCCCTGGGCCTCCATTGCAAAGCAGCTCAGGACTGTGCTGAGGTTGCTGAGCAGCAGATGGCACTGCTGGATGGACTGGATGGTCTGGGGGTCGAGGAAACGACAGGACCCATCAAACAGTGGCACACCTTCAAAGGTGAAACCAACATTAGTGTCAACACAGTAATTTACAACCAATGTGCATTTTTCTGAAGTCCTCTAAAGAATGACAGACTTTACAAATATAAGCTAGGAACTTAGTAACATTTTCAATATAAAACTAGAGTCAAAAATTATGAACTACATAGGTCTGCACCCTATCTTCAGGACTACTACATGTCATTAAGAAGTGTATTTTTTTAATAAGTATATCATAATTTCTGAGTCACTCAAATCGGTTTCTAATTTCTTTTTATAATACTTTATCTGCACTTGAATTATCCTATCCTAAGAGGTCTTAAAAAAAATCAAAACCAAAAACCACCTTACAACACAAGGTCTCCATTAACCAGCACAAACACTTAAAACTCCAACAACAGCTGATTGTACAGCTTGGTGTAAAGGCACCTAATATAGCTTATTAATTAATGTATTTCTAGTAAAAAGATTTTGTTAAAAATTGTACTAATATACACTTTTAATATAAATGTTTTCTTCTAGGACTGTCGATCTTAAGACTACATTCCCAAAATAGTAAAACTATCAAATTACTCCTGAACTAGATGTGGTAGTTCTTGCCTGAAATTCAAGCATGTGGAAGTTAAAGGAGGGTCACCAGAAGTTCAGGGCAAGCATGGTTATAGCAATGGTTCTCAACCGTCCTAATGCCAGGCTCCTTAACATAGTCCCTCCTGTTGTAGTGACTCATCCAACCACAAAATTGTTTTTGTTGCTACTTCATAACTGCAATTTTCCTACTGTTATGAACAGTAATATAAATATCTGATGTGTGACTCCTGTGAAAAGGTCAACTGTCCCCAGGGATTGCTACCCAGAGGTTGGGAACCACTGRACTAGTGAGGTTCACAACTGCCAAGGTTACTGACTCCTACCTTGTCTCAAACAAATGTCCTATCTGTAATTATATCAAGATTAATTATTAAAATATATTCTGAATCCAGACTTAATACTTACAAAGCCTATCAAATTCTTCTTTTGTGAGAACCACCTTATTCCATGTCCATTCAAGAACAAATCGCAGATTAGCAGCAGAATTTGGTTGTTCTTATTTGTATTGAAGGAAAGGAAAAAGATAAAAAAGAATGATTACTATCTAGGAGGAGCCGGGTAGGAAGGCCAAGCTCACGAATTGAACATTAACATCTCCCTAATGTGTCCTGTGCGCCTCATCGTAGGAGCAGCGCTGCCCAAGGTGCAGAAATGGAGGGAGGCTGAAGAGGGTGCAGGGTGTAGTTATGAGGAAGAGCGATATATACAAACTGGAAAGCAATCTTAAAAAAAAAACACCCAAAAACAACAAAAACCCCAAACGGCCCAAACCAACAACAACAAAAAAGACCTACAGTTTTTAAAATTTGACTTAAGAACTTTTACCATATTAAGGAATATTTAAAAGTCCCCAAATCATGCTCGGCATAATGGTGTACACCTTTAATCCCAACACCCTATAAAACATTTCTGGAATATTGGTACTCAGTATTAACCTTTGTTTGTAATCAGAGTTTTGTGAGCATCTCCTGTTTTGAAATAAAATTGAAATGATTAAGAATCAGGAAGCTTTCTTTCAAGTGATCACAATGTTCTTTCAACATTACATGGGCACAGTATGGGTATGTTCATGTAAAGAATGAATAAACATTCACACTGGTATGAATGCATCTTCAGGGACTTTACTGCACAAGATGTTTGCTATACTGCACCCTTGGGRGTGAAACTGGAATAAAGCACCATGGATTCCCTCTTTACTACACCCTACAACTTTATGTGAATCTAAAATGATCTTATACATAAAAGTTAACTACAAAGTAAAACCATGAACTGTAATTGTAAGAATATAAATATTCTATTTTTACAAAGTGAAACTATTACCTTCTATTATCCATGTTCTGATGTACCCAGTCAAAAGTCCCAAAGAACTTGTCTGAATTGCTGCTGACAATATAGCTTCTAATTGTTCTTCCTAAACAGTGTTTAAAAAAAAAAAAAAAAAAAAAAAAAACACTCTGAAATCAGAGGCAGTGAAAGGTGGGAAAATAGCCATGATGCTCGATTGGCTGTAGTCAGAGACAATAAAGCACATTTGTAAAATTACAGCACTTGGAAGGATAAGACAGGAGGGTCACAAGCTTGAAGACACCTGAACAGAGCAATGAGAAAAACAAAGCAATACCCAGCATTGTGAGAAGGTGGGAAACGCAAACACCCACAGAAGACTTGTACACCATGGCCAATGAAGCTAACTAATCAGCTAAGGGAACGCGCGCTGTTTGTACTTTCTTTAGGTACTGGAGCCTAGGACACAAGCACTCCCCCTGAACTATATTTCTCAGTCAGTCCTTTTTATTTTAAGATAGTCTCATAAAATTAAACAAGGAAGTCTTGTACAAATTACTTTGTGGCCCAGACCAACTTGTTATCTCAGTAACAAGGATTATATGATTGCATTGCCAAGCCCAGCTCCATTTGTGACTTTTTAAAAAGGTGTTTTACTGGCATGTATGTACACGTAAGATAAATTACACCCTGTGCCAATAGTAGTCAAGAGAGGGCATCAGCTCCCTTGGAACTGGAGGTACAGATGGTTGTGAGCCTCCATGGAACTGAACTTTGGGTCCTCTGCAAGAACAACCAGTGTTCTTAACCACTGAGCATCTCTCTAGCTAAGTTTAGAGGACATGGAAGCCAAATCCCAAGACCATGGCTATAGATCCTGGAACACGAGGCTACAGAATGGGCAAAAAAAAAAAAAAAAAAAAAAAAAAAAAATTCAAAGGAAAGAATAAAGTTAAATGTCTCACTTGACTTAAACTGGAAGGCTGAATATCAATAAGTCTTGGTGAGAGGAGACCAGCAACAAGACATCGATTATAACTATCAGGAATGACTTCATTAAGAGTTGGACCTGATTTCTTTAAAAATGTCAAAGTCTGTAATAGAGAAAGAAATTAGCCCAACATCAACCAACAGCAATTCAAATTTAACTTAAGAAATACTTTACACTTAAAATTTGAGTACAACTTAAAATATCTATGGAAATACTGAAAACCTGACTAAATTGTATGATCAGGTAAAGGGGCTCAGAGATTCCAAATGCAATAACATCAATAAGACACAACTGCAATATTTTCAGGAGTTGTAGACAAACACATCTGTGTTTAGTGAGAGATTTGCACTTAGTACAGCCACAGCCACTATGTATGTGGCTGACTGCCAACTAAAAGGTCTTCACATCGCAAACTATTCTTACATCATTCTGTCAAATTTGTATTATTTCTCAGAAGAAACAAGCAGCCCTGCCAGGCTATTGGACAAAAGGGCAGGCTGCAATTGTGGGGCAGTCTAACTCCAGCAGTTAGGGGCCCAAGCAGATCTCTATGAACTGCAGCCAGTCATTGCTATATTGTGAAACCCCGACTCCAAAACAAGCACCTAGAAGATGCAATAAGGCACTGACCTATTCACTTTTTCTTTGAGTTCAAGAAGATGGCATCAAAAAGCTGCTAAAAACAGTTCAATGACTCTTCTAGCAAGCTATCATTACAACTGAAGTTATTAAGATGCTAAACTAAAAAACCTAGCAGGAACTACTATTTAAGATGAATTAGTTTATACAAATACCAGGAAAGTTTCAATACATGAACCATCTGTATTCTAATATGTAATTCTAGCACACACTCAGCTATGTTAATTCATACATACCTCCTTCTGAAATCCAGTACAAGTTACATGAATAACCCCAGAGTTTAACAAACAAGTGGCATCTTAAAAAGAAAAAAAGATTTAAAATTTTTAATTAAATGTTTACTGTAAGTAATTAAAATTTTATATTGAATAAATCAGCCCCCTCTTTAAAAACAAAACAACAAAGCAGGGTCTTACTGTGTATACCTGGCTGCCTTAAAGTCTCAATGATCCCCCTGCCTCTGCTGGGATTAAAGATATGCACAAAGCACATTGGACAAGAATAAATTCCTTTTTATTTTCCCCATCAAGACAGGGTTTCTGTGTAGCCTACACTTTGTATAGACTAGGCTGTCCTCAAACTTAGAATTCTGCCTGCTTCTGCCTCCAAGTGCTAGGACTAAAGGCTTGTGCCATCACTGCGCAGCAATTATAAATTCTTTATAAGATAGCGACAAACTATATTACTAACATGTTAACAGACATTTTCTTAAAAACTAAAAATTTATAAACATACTGTATTTCTCGTGTACATGTAAATATGTATCAAAGCTATGTAAGTTATAAATTATAGTGAGCTATGAACAGATGATACTATGAATAAAATAAACTAAGCCAACTGACATACTACATTTACACATTATTTTTCCCAAAAATTTATGAAAATACATACCAAAATTAAAAGTGCTTGGGTTAAAAAACTGCTCTGGAGGTGGATAAGAAGGAGGAACCCCTCGATTTAAACTTCTCTCATGCACTAGTATGTCCAAGATGTGATGTGGAGAAGTCCTACTCACAACTGAATCCAATGACCACAATGCAAAATAAGAGCAATTATGCAGAGATTCTCCTGATCTAAAAGAAAAAGTTTTAAAGCATTGAGACACTATCAGCTATACATAACAATATCTGAGGGAGAAGGGGATGAGAAAACACAGTAATCATACCTTAAAGAATCAGGCATTTGTGCATGATACCAACGATTTATGTCAAAAAGTCCTAAATATACAGAAGGCTTTCCCTGTCCATATATATTCACTTGCCAGGTAAAGACAGAAACACTAGTATCAGGAGACAGAGCTGCAAGAAAAAAACAAAACAAAAAACCCAGCTATTTTTCAAAAACAGAATAAAGAACCTACATACAATCACAACAAAATGACAGTAACATTTAATTCATATTTCAGTAGACTTATGAAAACCATTTCTGTCACTGGAGTCTCACTTACAACCTGACATTCCTCTTTAGACATCAGGAAGTTCTCATCAGAAGGTTTTATCTTAGCAGGGCCGTGGTAGCGCACGCCTGTAATCCCAGCACTCTGGGAGGCAGAGGCAGGCGGATTTCTGAGTTCGAGGCCAGCCTGGTCTACATAGTGAGCTCCAGGACAGCCAGGGCTATACAGAGAAACCCTGCCTCGAAAGAAAAAAAAAAAAAAAAAAAATCCAAATAAAAACAAAACCAAAAAAAAAAAAAAGGTTCTATCTTTACTTGTTTCCAGTTAATACTTTAGAACTTTGAGACAATAGACTAGGACGTGATTTCAAAGATAGCAGACAGCTAGCACCAGTCATTAATCTAATACCCACAATGGACATCTTAAAGCGCTGCAGTTTAATTCTTTAGAGGAACTGAGTTGAGAAAGGCAGCCATATGAAAAAGGCAAAACAAATGCAAATACCTAGACCATGGCTGTGGAATGGCACCAGAAGGGGCCTCAATAGGAAGAGAAAAGTAAAAACCTCAGATACCACTAATGGCAACTGGAAAAGGAAGCCATGGACAGGGAGTAAGAAGGGAGATGGCAGGTTAAGTTCTAGATGTAAACACAGAACCACAAGTTTAAAAGTGGGAACTATGATACAGGGYATCTCTGGGATAAATGAACTTACTAAAAGACACAATCTCTCTGACACTCTCCTTTAATCCTCATAAAAGGCATAGATTATCATTTCATCTATAGAAGAAGCAGGACTCAGAAATGCAAAACTGTCAAAAGTTACCACTAAAGAAAGGAATGGAAAACAAATCAATGCTGAACTTATCTATCCCCTGGGATCTTTACTCTGAAAGGAGTACTAAAAGAAAAAAAAAAAAAAAAAAGATGGGGTAGGGGTTGGAGGAACACAGCATGGTTCAAGAAAGAAAACAAAATAACAACAAAAAACACAAAGGAGAAAAAACATCCAAAGACATCCAAATTACACTAACTAAAATGGAGACYATCTTTGTGTTGAATTTGATTCAAACACAGGGTCTTTCAGTAGCTAATGCAATCAGTTCTTCAGTTCTGTACAGTTATCCAGAGAGCAACAAGACCTAAAAGCCTGAATAAATGACATATATAGGGCCTTAATTTTCAACTGTCAGAAATATTAATTCTAGAAACCTGTCATAAATCTTAATCCATCACACAAAATAATTGAGAGTACTTTTAACCAACCTTCTCTCATACTTTCTTCTCTGTCACCATGAGATGGATATCTCTCTATACTCTGGCATCCCAATAATTTGGTATTACTAGTCTGTCCCCTTAAGGGGAACATGCCACCTGCTAGATCCAGTGTATATCTTTCTTCGCAGTATTCCAATCCCTGCAACATAAAATATGCAGAAACTTTAACACTATTCTAAGTGTTCTAAAATGAAATAATCCCATGCTAAAAGTTTTCCCACACAAATGCTTTAAGAGAATCAATCACTCTGAAGGCTATAAAGTTATATATATATATATATATATAACTATAAATGTATATACCAAGCTAGATATATGTACTCAAAAATAATCACCAACAAATGTTATAAAAGTTTTCTAAGCCGGGCGTGGTGGCGCACGCCTGTAATCCCAGCACTTGGGAGGCAGAGGCAGGTGGATTTCTGAGTTCGAGGCCAGCCTGGTCTACAGAGTGAG
>BDUI01001694.1:118176-129300 GCA_002335545.1 Apodemus speciosus | reverse complement strand
CTGACTGCGGATATTCGCTTCAGTCCTCTGCCCTCTCTCTCTCCAGCCAGTTAACATGGGGCGGGGCTTAAGAGAACGCAGTTCTTACTTCACAAATGAACTCCTGAGAAGAAAGGTCCTGTAAATATCCCACGGACCACACAGCTCTTCAAACCAAGACTGGAAACATGTTGTCTGTTCCTCTCCTTTCACCAGGCTGAGCAGTGTACAGCCCAAAGCTGCGCAAATACGAGAGGCAGTCACAGAGCTGTTCCGTGAACAGAGGCCTGGAGTCAGGAAGCTCATACCATAGTTTCTAGTTCTGGAGTCAAYGTATGGCGGCTTAACCATTAACATCATTCCCTTTCTAAAGCAATCTTCCTGTCAAGTCTGAGTCCCTCCTCAGGGTAAGAGAATGCGCACTCAGGGTTTTTGAGTTCTGACAGCCTGAGTCCACATTCTAAACAAGAAGCCTGACATCCAGTTGGCAGGCTGACGTGGCAACGTATGGACTTGCGGTCTTGAGCTTGGTCCCTATCATACCGTCTTCCAGCTAACTTAGCCTAGTCGGTGTATGTCCTYTCTGAGCTTCCGCCTCTTTCTCAGTGAGTGAAATAGTCACAWCTTTCCCTAAGTCGGACCGTAGGCATTAAACAAATCAAATACTCACAATGCACCTCTGCCCTGACTGCCAGTGGTCTAGAAGAGCTGGGCCAACACACGGCCAGTACCAGTACAGGAGCACCAAAAAGAGGGACTGGTCAGACCAGGAAGACGAGATGAGCAAAAAGAATTATGGAGTCTTTCTGGGTCCCTGAATAGGGGTGAGAGGAACTGAGAACTTCTCCCTMGGGAGGGGGCACACAGAGGATAATAAATCTTTTTTTCTTAGGGGGAGGGGGCGTTAGGACTTTATTGTTGTATGTATGCTTCCTGTATAATAAATTGAACCTCTTAAAATGTAAAATTTGATGAGCTTTGACAGGAGTATGCACCTGCAAAACCATCAACACACTCAAGATAATAAACATAACCATCGCCCCCATGCCCCGTAGAAAGCCCTTGGCAGCCCATCTCCCATCCCCCTCCCAGGACTTCCATCCATGCAGCTGCTGACCGGCTTCCTGTCTTTGAAGGTTGCCTGTGCTTTGAATCCTCTAGAATGGTAGATAAGTGGAGCTGCACAATGGCTCTGACAYTGGGTGTGCTTATTCAACCGTTACTCACAGAAACCTTTCTTCTACTGAGTGTAACTACTTGCCACTCCCCGCAGCGGTCACCACCACGTTTCCCTAAAGTCAAGGCCCGGCTCCCAGGCAGGAAACCAGACAAACGGGAAAGGAAAGGTCTGGGTGGGCTTGGGGTGTCTCACCAAGGAAAAGGAACAAGGGACACTCTGGTTTTTCTTTTGGAACCAAAACTAAGAACTGGAGACCCAAAAAAGGGAACTTGATAACCAAAGCCTTCCTGGCTTAACTTAGCAGTGAGACCAGTTAGCAATCCACTCCCTTGGGCTAGCCTGCCCCACAGCTTAGCCCTTCCCGCAGCCAGCGGGAAAGCTCCACTTTCTTTTTTGACAGATCAGGAGATTAAAGCTCAAGGATTCGGGAGTTCAGGTTCTCATAGCTAGCAACGTCTACACTGGGAACTGGACCCGTGTTTCTTTCCTACTATTCTGTTCCCAGCCCTGATACTGTCAAGTGTACCCAGAGAGTGACTGTTGAGGGCAAGAGCTTTTCTTCTCCTTCGCGTTCATTAGTTATTTTTTCCATTGCCCTTCACACTTAGGTCAGACTTTAAAGGAAAGAGGGAAAGGGGACCCCACGTGAGAAGACAAAYGAAAAGCAGGACCCAGGGGACATCCCAAAGAGAAGTGAAATTCAGAGAGACTTGTCACCACACACACAGACACACACAGGCACACGGACTTACACACACTCATATGGACACATACTCACAAACACAAAAGCATACACACATGGTCACACACACAGGGACATACAGACACAAACACATGAGAACATACACACCCACTCACAAGGACACACAAGCACACACATGTACACAGACACACACACTCATATGGACACACTCACACATACTCACAAACATACAAGAATATATAAACATACATACACACTCACATGGGCATACACACACCCACAAACACAGGAGAACATATATACATACACACAGGCAAACACACACACTCACATGGGCATACACACAGTGGGGAATCAGGATCCCAAGACGGCTGGAGTCACAAGAATCTGATTCAAGACCTAGAGCCACCACTTCATGTCCTTGTGCAGGTGACTTCCCTCTCTCTGCCTCGGTTACCCATCCAATGACTAGTACTGACAGGCAAGTCACAAGACTGTGAGGACTGAAGGTTGTGCTGGGTCACAGGTGCTCAGCTCAGCCTCTGGCCCATGGTAAGCACGGGCCACCAATTCGGATGATTATTAATTCTCCCGCAAGGGATTTTTGCTATCCATACCTTTTATTCTATAAATGAGGCAATGAAAATATATACACACTCTTTCCTGGACATACGCATGACAAATAGGAGAAACAGAGGCCCTCGGGGGAATCGTCCAGAAGGAGCACCTGGCTGAGCATTGTCGGGTGTTTCTGCTGAACAGCGGAGAGAGTAGGAAGCAGGAAGAGTAAGAAACACAGACAGTGGTCAGGTACAAGGAGACACACAAACTGAAGCCTAGAAGGTCTGAGGAGAGCAGTCAGAGCGTTAGAAACCATTGTTCATTAGGTAACTGTTAGATGTAAACTCTTCATGAAGTTTACCACTGACAGGTTGCTTCTTCTGCAGCAAATTTACTTATCCAACAACGGACAGAGATTGGAATTGGGATTTGGCAGGCAAAACACCCAGGCCAGACTCTGGATCCTGCATTGACAACCCATCTTCATAGCCAAGCTTTCAGGAGCCAGAAGCCAAACTAGTATGGTCTTACCGGTCATCAGTTTCCCTCGAAGCCCACCAAAGCCTTCTCAGGATAGTCCTCAGTTCTAGGTAGGGTCCCAGCCTTTCACCCACCTTACAGAACTGGGGATTGGCCATATTCCTCCGAACCTGCCCTCRCAGGGCAGCAGGCTTTCAGAGCTTCTGATGCAGGCATAGAGAGAACTGTCTTAGCAGAAAGGGCCCAGGAAGAGTCTTTCACACACACACCAGAGCCTCTCTGAACATCAGAGCTCTGAGGTCCACTTCAATGAGTCTCTCTGTGGAGTGTCTATATAGACAGTTCTGACAGGGGCCTGCAGAACTGTACCAGTGAAGGCCTGGAGCGTTTGCAAGGTTTGCAAGCCAATCTGAACCCCTAAAACATTCCTATCCCCAACCTAAGCCAAGAACTTCCTATACAAAGTATTTCAGAGGCAAAGAATATATCCTGCTCTGAGCATGTCCCCAGGCTCAGATCGTGGGCCAGCTGGTGTTGAGATCTGTGAGAGGGCTTTTGTGAGGAGCCTGCTCTCCCAAGGGCAACTCTGTGTCCCTCAGCCCTCTCCTTCCAGAGCCCTGGGGAAAGGAAGTCAGAAAGTCTAGAAGCCAGTCCTGCAGTTCTGTTGTTCCTGCAGCTCCCCCACCCCACCCCCCCACCCCGTGAGGGGCAAAGACAGCAGTGAGTTTCTGCTACACTGCAGCCAGGCCCTCACCTGCTGCATTGCCCCAGGAAGCTGACTCTGTGCTGGGTAAGAGAGGGGTGGGGCTCAGGGGTACCGAAGGGGACACAGAAGCAGAAGGCTGGGGTGGGGTGGGGGTCTGGGGTCTGCAGATTCTGTCTGGCAGCATCGTAATAATAGCAACACATCTCCCTCGGGGCTGGACCGCGCTCGGGCCTGGGGTGGTATTGATCAGTTCATCCGCCTACTTCATTAGGTTGGCAAGAACCTCTCAAGCGCTCCTCAACTTCTACCCTCTGCCCTGTCTCTCGACCCAGGCAGCACCCAGCTGAGCACTGCGCGGAGTTTTGGTTGGTAACCTAGGTTCTGTCAAAGAATGGGGTATTTTCTTTGCGATGGGGGTCGGGGACACAGAGATCTAACCCAGTGGCCGGCTCGGTGGCGGCGGTGGCGAGCGACACACCTCACTAGCTCTGGCCCCAGCCGGCCCCTTTAATTCGAGTTCGCTGCGGGGCCAGGTGCGGCGCTGCGTGGCGCGGTGCGGCGCGGTGCGGCTGCGGGCGGCGGCCGGGCGCTCCGTACGCGCCGCCCGCGGGACTGCAGAGTCGGCTCCCGGCTGGCCGCCCGCACCCCGCCGCCACCACCGCCACCGCCCGCTGTCCGGGTTCTGCCTGCGCTGGCTGTCACCCAGGAACATGGAGGCTCTGGTACCCATCTGCAAGGGTAAATCAGTGTCCGGCATTCTGCTGTGCATGCTGCCATCCCTGACCGGCTGCAGCGCCCATAGGGGCTGCAGGACACCCCAGCAGTCTAGGTGGGCGAGCTGGTGCTGACCCCTGATGTCGGCCTGGAGGGTTATGGACCCGCACCGGCTGCGTGGGACTTAAGGGAGAGACTCGTTCCTGCAGAAGAGTGCATGGAATGGGCTTGGGGACCCTGTGGTCTGTGCGTGACATAGGGCGGAGGGCGCAGATTGGAGCTGGCGGGTGATGGGAAGCGCAGCTGACTGCATAGCCACGTCTGGTAAATAGTGGGTGGGTAGAGCCCGAGGCACTTGGGTCCTCCTGGTTGCATTTGCCTCTCGGTAACGGAGTAAAATGGGCTTCTCTGCAGTCTCTTGTTTTTTCCACTTGGCCGGGGTGGTGGGCTACCGTGAAGCCTTCTTGCCTAAAAGGAAGCTGGATCTGGGGCAGCTGCTCTGCACCCTCAGAGTTCGAGCTCCCGTGTTTCAGGTGGAGATGGAGTCTCGGTGGTCCCTCGGCTGGACCTCGCAGGCACTAGCTTGGCTGCCCTCGGGCCCGCAGCGGGAGCCCACCGCACTGCGCAGGAAGGGGTTAAGGTGGCACACTCTAGCGGTTCGGCGGCTGCCGGCTCCGGTCAGCCCAGCAGATTCGGGCGGGGGCGCGCCCGGCGGAATCCCGGCAGGAGCCCCGGGCGATGGGAGAGGGCCCAGACCCCTCCCCGGCTCTGGGGCTCTGGGGATTGGGTCGGCGGGGGGCCAGCCCGGAAGCCAGCTTTCTCTAGGCYCCCCCTCTCTGTGAAGCCAATCCGCCTGGCAGTCAGGCAGCTTGAGCGTTTGTTCTGTGCTTCCCTGCCGAGATGTGAGGGATTTTCTCTTGGGAAGAAATCAGTGGTCGAGTGCCTGCCCAGCTCAAATGCCACCCAACCCAGAGCAAGGCCTGAGGCCCAGGGATCCCGGAGGGAGAGTAAGTTCAGCGACCCCGTCTATTGGGCATTCTACAGAGGCGAGCTTGTGAGGCCTCTCTAGCTGGGAAGGAGTGTGTGTTGGAGAGGAAGGGTTGCTTCTTTACCAGGACGCCGCTAAGGTCAGAGAGGAAACCCTCCCCCTTGGGAGATATGTGTTCTGACACCGAGAAAGCCGGGTGGCTCCTGTATGCAGCTGAGGACTAGGGAGAAAGTGCTTCAAGCTGATGGGAAAGGAAAGCTTATGCTTGCCCAGAAGAGGCTAGGAAGAGGCAGCAGGGTGGTGGATCTCATTTGCAAGCATTGTGGAAAGTAGGTGTGGGGGCTTGCCACTTGCTGTGAGGGTATCTGCCAGAGCCCTTCTAAGTCTTGGTCTCAGCTGCCTGGAAGCCTTGGTTCCACCTTGCTTCTGTGTTTTCCAGGCAACGTCACGCCTCCTGAGGACAACCAGGAGGACTCTGGTTTTTGCTGAGCTGTGCATCTTTCCTCCTTCCTTCAAAAGGCTTCAGACCCAAGCTCCACTCTCCCCAAGTCCTGCGCACCCCTGGCCAAGCACCTCACTGTCCCTCGAACCCCATCCAGTCCTAGAGCACACCTCTAGGACCTGCCCTCCTGCTCAGAATGACTCACCATTATTTCCAGCTCAAGTGAGAAGATGTGACGGGGACTGAGCTGCCTATTCGTGAATCTGTGCCATCAGGTCTGCTCTTCAAGGAAGAGAAAGAACCTCAGGCTTCTGCTTGGCCAGGTAAATCAATCAATCACTTAGTAACAGCCATATAGAGGTATTGGGGGTGGTATCAATGACCAAGGCCCAAGCCCCAAACACCCTACCATGCACTTTGGTGTAGGTGTTGCCAAAACATTAGCACAGTGCCTGGCAGAGGGCTCCCTTCTTCACGCCTCCTGTGGAGCTATGTCCCAGGATGTGTGTGGTACACAGGATCCTGYCTCAGTCACCTGCCCCTAGTGCAGGCCATTCTATAGCTTCCTTGAAAGATTGTTCTCTGAACCCTACTGGCCCCTAGACAAGTGACAAGGTGAAAGTAGTTGTAGTGGCAGAAGTGATGGTGCAGTCATGTTTCTGAAACTCTTGGGGACATCAAGCACACCTCATGTCAGYTTGCCAATGACCTGTGATCTCATGTCCTTACCCTCTGTCTTTCAGCCAAGCGAGGCTGTGTCTCCAACTCACAGAGGGCTCTGGGGCTTTCCTGYAGGAGYGCAGACTAATGCTTCTGTGTTTCCTGGGGCCCAGGTACCAGTACCCTGAGTTCCCTGCTGCAGGCAGCTGGAAGGCATAAAGTAAAGTACCCTCCTCAGCCCCAATTATGACGGTGGCGACCGGAGACCCAGTGGATGAGGCCGCTGCCCTCCCTGGGCACCCACAAGACACCTATGACCCAGAGGCAGACCATGAGTGCTGCGAGAGAGTGGTGATCAACATCTCAGGCCTGCGGTTCGAGACTCAGCTAAAGACCTTAGCACAGTTCCCAGAGACCCTCTTAGGGGACCCCAAAAAACGGATGAGGTACTTCGATCCCCTCCGAAATGAGTACTTTTTTGACCGCAATCGCCCTAGCTTTGATGCTATTTTGTACTACTACCAGTCTGGGGGCAGGYTGAGGCGACCTGTGAATGTGCCCTTAGATATCTTCTCTGAAGAAATCCGGTTTTATGAGCTAGGAGAAGAAGCAATGGAGATGTTTCGTGAGGATGAAGGCTACATCAAGGAAGAAGAGCGTCCTCTGCCTGAAAATGAGTTTCAGAGACAGGTGTGGCTTCTCTTTGAATACCCTGAGAGCTCAGGGCCTGCCAGGATTATAGCCATTGTATCTGTGATGGTCATTCTGATCTCCATCGTCAGCTTCTGTCTGGAAACCTTGCCCATCTTCCGGGATGAGAATGAGGACATGCATGGTGGTGGGATGACCTTCCACACCTATTCTAACAGCACCATCGGGTACCAGCAGTCCACCTCCTTCACCGACCCTTTCTTCATCGTAGAGACTCTCTGCATCATCTGGTTCTCCTTTGAGTTTCTGGTTAGATTCTTTGCCTGTCCCAGCAAAGCTGGCTTCTTCACCAACATCATGAACATCATTGACATTGTAGCTATCATCCCTTACTTCATCACTCTGGGGACAGAGTTAGCTGAGAAGCCAGAGGACGCCCAGCAAGGCCAGCAGGCCATGTCACTGGCCATTCTCCGTGTCATCCGGTTGGTAAGAGTCTTTAGGATTTTCAAGTTGTCCAGACACTCCAAAGGTCTGCAGATTCTAGGTCAGACCCTCAAAGCCAGCATGAGGGAACTGGGTCTCCTGATCTTCTTCCTCTTCATTGGGGTCATCCTTTTCTCTAGTGCAGTCTATTTTGCAGAAGCTGATGAGCGAGATTCCCAGTTCCCCAGCATCCCGGATGCTTTCTGGTGGGCAGTTGTCTCCATGACAACTGTMGGCTATGGAGACATGGTTCCAACTACCATTGGGGGAAAGATAGTGGGTTCTCTGTGTGCAATTGCAGGTGTGTTAACCATTGCCTTACCAGTCCCTGTCATAGTGTCTAATTTCAACTACTTCTACCACCGGGAGACAGAGGGAGAGGAGCAGGCCCAGTACTTGCAAGTGACAAGCTGTCCAAAGATCCCGTCCTCCCCTGACCTAAAGAAAAGCAGAAGTGCCTCTACCATAAGTAAGTCTGATTACATGGAGATCCAGGAGGGAGTAAACAACAGTAATGAGGACTTTAGAGAGGAGAACTTAAAAACAGCCAACTGTACCTTGGCTAACACAAACTATGTGAATATTACCAAAATGTTAACTGATGTCTGATTGAAACCTACTAATGTACTCACAGCTCAACAGGACTGATGCATATATTGCATAATAGCCTGCATTGTAGTCAGTGTTCTACAGTGTGCATCTGGTTCTGCATGGAAAGCAACAGTCGTGCAAGTGACTTTTGATCTTTTGATTTTTGATTTAGAACACAGAATATTTATCATGGCTTTCATGAAATCTTCATCCACCAACTTACAGGTTTCCAAAGACGAGAGTCACCCATGGAGTCAGCATCTCAGAAAGGCACAATGCAGCCCCCTCATACCCTCCACACAACCTACCATATCAACACCATCCTATCTTCCAACCTAAACACGAACACACCTGGGAGGTGCATTTCCCCCACCCCACCCCTACCACCCCATTTCAGTCCRTCTGCCCCCTCGCAGAGGAACACACCATCACAGCTTAGTTCTAAAGTCTGGTGACTACTCCAAAGGTCATTCCCATTTTTACGTTGAGAAGAACACACAGTCCTGTGTGTTGGAACCACTTTCTGTGTCACAGGCTRGGGTTTGTGAATTGCAGTTGCCAACTAGATGCTCCGGAGGCTTATGTTTCATAACGGAAAAATGCTGCATTCTGCTTTTTCTCTGCAGTGTCGATGTGAGGGAAGCCCAGGGGGTGGGAAATGGACAGTTAATATGACCAAATATGAGTTGTCAAGTTTCACATTTGTTCTCTTAGGCCTATGGGAAGAAGCTACCTAATTCAGGGACTTCTTAGCTTCAGATACTATTTTGCAAGCTTTGGGGGTCACAGAACATGTTTGATTTCTTCTTTTGCTCTGGAGTGTGCGGACATCTGCTTTCCTGGTGTGGCCCAGCTCCACTGACACTGCAGTGGAGTCTACCAATCATGCAATAGAGCTGCATGGGTGTTCACTGCATGAATCTCAATATTTAAAACACAGGAAATAACCTATTTTCCTAGTAGCCGATACAGTATTCCTACTTAGAGTATTAATAGCCTTGGGATGGTATTGAACTAGGGTTTTTTTCACATCAGAAGGCAAAAGCCCTCCATCAGGGTAAAACAAATAAACTATCTGGAATGGGGAACCAAAACTTCTGGCTGGTCTTCTCAGCCACCTCTGTTCTTTCACTGGGAGCACAGACCTTGCCACACCAGGAGAATAAACAGAAAACTCAGAGTGTAAACATTCTCATGACTCAACTTTGGGAATTAATCTAGTCGTGGGCATGACTATGCAGCTTACCAGGCAATTGGTCCTGAGGACAGGCAGGTCTGTGAGTTCAATGTATATAAATATATATCAGCTATCTATCTCTCCCATGTGTTCCTCTAGCAAGCTATAGAAAAATTGCATTTGAACATTGTATATGCTTATGCAATATCTTGACACAGGGCAATTTATGCATGTGTTTTACTATGTGCACTAGAATATATGTATACATACACAAGTGTGTGTATATGTACATTATACACGCATATATATATATTCATTCTCTGGAGTTCAGATTCAGGAGCAAATCTATTGCTTGGTGGGTTAGTTGTATAAGAAACCCAATGGGTATGGTAAACCCACTGGGCCCGGGTTTGCTGTCATTGCCTCAGACACACTCCAGTGTTCATGGATTCCTAGACATTAGAATTGTCTTTCTGCCCTCCATGTGCTGCAGCTTCAGTTTCCCATGGCTGAAGCTTGTCTTACTGAGTGCACAAGGGTCCTATAGCCCTCGCAGCTCCAGCTATCCTGGGCCAGGCCCACCCAGGCCTCCTCCCTCCATTCCATCCCATTAATCATTTCCATTATTATCCTCTGCCCCATTTGATTCTCTATCATTTGGTTCTACATCCATCATTTTCATGAACCTGTCCATAGGCGGATCCTCTGCTTTGAAACCAAGGAGTAAAACTCCCTGGGACCAGATTCTGCTAATCTAGACTTAAAGGAAGCCTCCTATTGGTGGAAATTTCCTAATTCCGAAACCAAGGGATGGATTCCCTAAATGACCCAAAGCATCATTTTGATTACTAAACTCAGACTCTCTCCCTAGCATACTGGTAATAAGAGCTGCTCTTTAAAAAAAAAAAAAAAAAAGATGGGTAAAGAATTAATCTTCACCCCAAGAACAAGTAAAGAATAGATGAGCACTGTGCAGCCTTGAAGTAGAAAATGTGTTGGCCCTAGGAAGAGAGTGGGGACAGCCTTTGCCTTCCCATGCCGGGTTTCTTTGCCTTCTGACACAGTGGCTTAAATTCCCACAAACACGATGAACTGTGATCAGGCTGTTCAGTATTGATTCCAGCAGAGGTCTTGCTGTTCACTAGATGGTACCTACAGTTGTCTTTGGGGAGGGGGCACCAGCTCAGGGTGCTAGCCCAGGGTGCTCATTAGTTCCTGGTCACCCATATCCCCAGGTGACTGCAGGGCATCCTATGCCAGGCACAAAGCCTCTGTGCTTCTCTTCTTCTCCTTTGTGGGAGGTGGTGCTGAATTTCATGACATGGGGTGGAAGGGACAAACTTGGGAGAGTAGACGGTTAAAGCAAACCATACATACGGTCTAGACCAGGGAAGTTAGCTATTCACAAAATCCTTGGCCTGGGAACCATAAAATGTCCACACCCATGCATGCACATGCATCATAAAATAAATAATAGATTATTGACACATACAAACATAAAATATGCAGCACACATGCAAAATGCACACAGGCCAAAATAATATGAGGCATACACATAAAAGATAGACAAAACATGTTTATGCTGCCTAAACATGCATTGTGCATACCAACATAGAATAACTGTAGGAGATATAATTGCCCCATGTGCAAATACACAGCATGCAACTCAGATGCAAAATATACAGATCCAACTGGGGGACAATGGATATACATGCACATTACATAAGTGATGCTTTATTATTGTTTCTGCACACAAGTTTAGCATATATATATATATATATATATATATATATATATATATATATA